>JAJJWW010004514.1:0-152777 GCA_023531295.1 Papaver armeniacum
TATAGGGATATAAATAGGAATGGGTGGAAGTGTTTTCCATGAATTTGAGCGTAAAGTATAGACCAGAACCTCAGAAACTCGTCCGTTATTATCATGGGCAATATAATCCTCAAAGAACACTATAAACCTTATAATCCTGAGTTTTGGAATCGTAACAAAACCCGTATCCCGTTCGGTGTAAGCCCCAATTGAAGTCATATTTCTGTCGCATTGTTAATATTATTTTGTACTCTTTCGTACATGGATTCCATAAATAAAGACCATAAGCATAACTTGCACAGACCAAACCATTACAAGTACCTAAAACATAAATCTTATTGCATAATGGACTATTAATTTTCAAGGGACTTTCTAATGAATTTGATGATAAGGAGCTATTATCTATACTATAGACATGGGTATCACCCCAATGATTTGTGTTAACGATTATACTATATTTTTCGTTGTCAATATCATGATTCAGTTTCACCTAAACAAAATCATCAGTACTGAGTAACTTATTCCAAGACATGCATACGCACCTGAATCTTACGGTGGATTTCACCGGTAAACGTAACCAGATTTCCATGAATATGCCTTCACAGAGATATTCCATTGATCTAATTTTCCGATTCTTCTGATCAATTTAGGTTAATTATCGAGAGCGCCTGTCTCTCTTATATAATACCCTAAACCAATCGTAAGTCTTAATGGGTAATGTTTGATCTGTGGATGCCAAAATCACAAAGAAGACTCTAAATCCAACTCTTTCTCCGGTTGGGTTAAGGCGCATAGGTCCAGGCTCATGAAGTAGCCCTAGAGGAGGGTGTTTGGACTTTGGTACCAGAATTGCTTCCGGAGTTTTCATAAGTACTTTTGAGAAGTTAAAAATTTGATAAGTTAGTTTGGTGGATGTTAGATACATGAAGCATAATTCAAATCTAGAACTCGGAAGGTAAAAAAAGTCCGCTTCACAAAAAAAATAATATTTTTGTCTCCAGAAGTCATTTTCTAATTTTCCGTAATAACCTAAAGGAATTGAAAATTATAATTACTCATTAGCTATGGCATTCGGCTCCTTAATTAAGTTATGACAGTACAGTACAATAAGGAGTGGTGTATACTGTATACAATACATTAATTGATTTGCAGTTTTGCACTATGAGTTATGAGTGATCCCATATATACTTACAATTGTTCGACACTTCAGTGTCCACAGACTCCACCTTGTTTTGAACAATTAAGTGTGACAAATAAATTTTATCAGTCTCATACTTTGATAGGAAGGTAACTCATTTAACTTTCACCTCTTAGCCTTCCCTCCGTCTTTTAAACATGAAGGCATGAATGAAATTCTGGAGAGAAGTAACAGATAGTAGTAGTAGTTGGTGGGTCTTAAAGAAGTGGTAATTATGTTGATATTATGTGCTCATAATATCTATATATCATGCAGAGGGCGTGAGCATCTATGCCCAAGGAACTTTCAAAGACATTATCCAGAAAAGGGAAAAAGAACAACATAAATGGTCTTTAGATGTTTGTTTTTCCGGTTCAAGAATGACCTAGTATTTGAGCAAGTTAAAAACAAAGCTGTATATTAGAAATTTAGAAAGATATATATCCTTGGTATAACCCTATAGGATATGCCATTACTTTTTCCCTTTTCTTTTCTTTGCATGACTTTCTTCTGTATACATAGCTAGGGTCACAGGTCTCCACAATACTCGTGTATAAATAGGGTATGCAAGGTGACCCCAAAGTATGATCAGTAAACTAGCAAGCAATTTGCTAAGTTGTTCAACATATATGCGATAGTTGAGGTAAGCGAAACGGTTTTAGGGTTATTTTCCATTGGCAGGTAAGGTAACTAGTGAGTTATTAGCTGTAAATGTATACCCGCCAAGGGAGAATTGCCCTATGACTGTTTTAGCTTATGTTATATATTGCTCTTGGGATCGATCACTCTGAAGTTCATATTTATACTTGCTTGGTCTGGCTCATCAATAACAATCTCGAGGTATGACAGTAAATAATATACATTTAAACTTTATTTACTGTTTAAGTAAATTGAGAACCAAAGCCAATTCATGTTTATAAAATGCGTGAAGATGATCTCAATAACAGGGAAATTTTGGAACAAATAAGAGAATCGGCAATAGAAATCCAGATAATACAATAAAGTGTATCTTAACCAACTAAATGCATAATGTTGTTAATCGAACTAATTCAAAAGACGTGGTATACATCCTGTTTCTAATATTCAATGTCTTTAAGTGCTTCATAGAAATCTAATTTTTCTTGTGCATCCCCAATACGCGTGCCTGAGTTAACTGAAACCAAGCTCTTCACATACACATGAATGGTACGTCTATTACACCCAAATGTTCGATAGTACTGCTTTTCTGGAAGATTGATCGATTGAAATCTAACTGTTTTTTTGCTTTGGGTCATACAGAATAAAAGTATCAGTCTGCTCATCGTCGAATAGGATCTCATTGTTTGTTAGATCCACTATACTCCTCAAGTAGTTGAAGGGTCTTGACATCACTTGATCAATCTGGAACAGTTTGGCCCAAGACGCTTTTACTCCATAGTCATTCATCACCCAAACTTCAAAACCAACTTTCGAAACGCTGCAAAGCATGCAAAGATACCCTCCTACCAGACCCACAAACTTATAATCAAATTTCTCCAATTGTTCATCAGGTTGAGATATTTCTTGAAATATTTCCTGTAATATATCAAAAGAAAGTAAAACCTTTGATGATTGGTTTTCCTGTCCTTGAACGAATCCACCACCCAATGCAGTGCTCCGTTTAAAAACACCCCGGACAGTCCTCGTCCCATATCTTCTTTTATCTTTAGGGATACGATAAGGAATGGGTGGAAGTGTTTTTCCATTAATTTGAACCTAATGTATAAACCAGAACATTAGAAACACTTCTGTTATAATCATCAAAGAACACTATAACCTTGTAATCCTGAACTTTGGAATCATAACAGAACCCGTATCCCCATTCGGTCTAAATCGTCAATTGAAGTCAGATTCATACTGTACTGTTAATATTACTTTGTACTCTTTCGTACATGGATTCCATATATAAAGCCCAAAACCAAAACTTGCGCCAAACTAAACCATTACAAGTACCTAAAACATAAATCTCATCGCAAAATGGACTACTAATCTTCAAGGGACTTTGTAAAGATTTTGATGATAACGAGCTATTATCTGTAGAGTAGACATGGCTACCACCACCACACTGAATTGTGTTAAGGATTAAACTATGTTTTTCGTTTTCAATATCATGATTTAGTTTCACCTTCACAAAATTACCAGTTAGTAACTTATACCAAGACATGCATACGCACCTGAATCTTACTGTGGATTTCACCGGTAAACGTAACAAAATTTCGATGATTACATCTTCACTGAGGTATTCCATTGATCTAGTCTGCGGATTCTTCCGGTCAGTTTATGAGAGCACGAGTCTCTCTTATATAATACCCAAACCAATCGTAATTCTCAACAGGCAGCGTCTAATCCAAGTAAGTATCCACCTCTATCAGATTGGGTTAAGGCAGAATATAGGTCCAGGCCCATGAAGAGGGTCTTGGATGCCACAAGTGCTTTTGGACTTCTTAAAAGTATTTCTCAGAAGCTAAAATTTTGATAAGTATAGTTTGGCAATAGTCAGAGTAGAAGTAGGGATGGCCATTTGACCACTTCAAACCTATCCCCGTGGGTACCCGTCCTGTTTGGGTAAGGTCTTAACCGCAAAAATGGGGATGGGGTCGGGTATGGGTAATACCCGAAACCTAAGTTACGGGGATGCGGCGGGGACGGGATTCAAGGAACCCGCCCCATACCCGCCCCGTAGCTTTCGTATTATAAGGGTTAGACTTTCATGTAGGAAATTGTATCGGATTTTTATACTCTTACCACTTAGTCTAGCTTTCTTTCATTTATTATATTCTTGATCGTTCTTGTATATTCATCGTTTTGGCTTTTTTGTTATGATCAGATACATTCACTAAAATTTTAAATAGAGAAAATTATGAAGATAATGAAATGGTTATCGTGGACGAAGATAAAATGAGAAACGAAAAAGCAGAAAAACTAATAAGTCATTTAATGATTCTTTTGTTCACTTTAAGATGAATTTCTGAATTTAAAATTTTAAAATGCATTATTTGTGTATTATTATTTTATTTGAATCATGTTTAAGTTTTGATTATAAACAAATTTTGTGTATTAAGTCAGGGTTACGGGTAACCCATCAAAAACCCGCTCCATATGAATATTACCCATACCAACCCCACCCCAACTCATATGGGCAATGGGGTGGGTATGGTTTTTTTTTCTTTTTTTACGACCGGGGCAGTGACTGGGATTGGCATACCCGCCCCATGACCATCCCTAAGTAGAAGTCAAAATATGTCCTTAATTGCCAATAACAAGATCATCATTTTCTTAGTGGTCGTAATAGCATTCATCGTTGGTTGTTCATGTTTGTTCTTATTGGCCTTTCTATGCAAGCTTGGGCATTTATCTGGTTACCAGGCGAAAGCACCTCTTCTTATCTGGTTGCCAAGAGGCTCATTATTTGTCCTCCCTCCATATTCAAGGAAAAGGTTTTGTTATTAGAAAATTCAAATTCTATGGAGTCCGATTGTATCTCATTTTGTTACTAGTCAGTTCATTCGCAAGTGTTGATATGGCCGAGTTGGTCTAAGGCGCCAGCTTAAGGCGCTGGTCCGAAAGGGCGTGGGTTCAAATCCCACTGTCAACACGTTATTTTTATTTTCTTTTTGAGGTCATCTTGCAACTCCACACACTGTCAACACATTATTTTTATTTTCTTTCTGAGGTCATCTTGCAACTCCACACATGATACCTCTTCTATGCTATGATTTGTAGCAAGAAGCTCAGGATGCTATGATTTGTATTCTTCTCTGCTGGCCAGAAAGAAGCTTAGGATGCTATGATTTGTATTATAGACACTCAATAACCGGACTATAAGCAGTAATTAGTGAATAAATCAAAATTGTAGTTGGCCACTTCCTTTTGACATCTAAAGTTAAGTGCAATTTCAGGTTTGTCACTGTCTGCATCTGTTTAGGTTTGTCAGCTAACCAGGCTTTCTGCACACTTGCAAGAATTCAGCCCATGCCTGTCGTCCAGAGGGGGCTTCAGCAACGGCAAAACCATACCCAAACAAGAATTCAGCAACGGCAAGGCCTTTAGGATACTTAGTAGTAGTACCATAGTTTCTTAAAACATGTACAAGAAGATTGCTAACTGTAACAAATTTCTAGGACCAGCTGCAAGACGATAAATAGATCCATATGCTTTCATGCATTTAAACGATGGAAGAACAAAAAGCAGCACCTAAAAGATCAGAAACATCACCAAGTTTAGCACTTGCGATGGGTATACTTGAATCATCAATATATCGCCAAGGAACTTTCTGTTCTTAGTGATTATTGAACATTACACTTTCATACTAATTTCATGAAACTACGACAGTTACGCAAAACAGGACTTGAGAGAGCATTGGCCCCTGCCCAATTTAAATCTGTAAGACACTTTTTAACTTTCTGGAGGATGGATGCAAGCTTTAGTGGAAAAAGAGCAATGGATATGGGGCAAAACAATATTTCTTTGAGATTTATAGAAGTTAATACAATACGAAAATTGATTGCATAAAGTCACTCAATTTAGCATCATACATTCAATAATTCTTCTGAACATATATACTGAAAACAGAATTGGGATACAGAACCTGCTTTAGTGAAGCAAGCATCATAACTGAGACCTTGATGGTAAAAGTGTAACTCGGCAAGTAGTTGATAGTTTGAATATAATTTTCGAGCAATACAATCATCCACCGTGCAAGGTCGAAATAAAGACCACTACGTCTTTATCTTCTAATGTGGTATCGAGTTGACCACTTAGTTCCCAATCACAGTCATTTACAAGGACCAGCACACCTGGTCTCCTGCATGCATTGCCAGGAAAATAAACAATAGTTCAAAATAACTTCCTAAAAGAGAACAATAGGAAATAGCTAATATTATGAAGATAGCAGAACTCAATTGCTAATAACTTCAGATAATCTTCTGTTATTGCCTTGTCAGAACTTACACTGAATCCCCTTTCATGAACATTTCAGGCCTCTCCTTAATTAGATTAGTACGAACCCAAGACAACAGATCCTTCATTGTTAACTGAGAATGAACAACAGAAGAAAAAGCTTAACTAAGCTAAGATCTAGACATACAGCAAAAGAGTACTTCAAGTAAGCTTGCCAAATGGTATTGGTGAGAGAGGGTCACCTTCTTTTCTCCAGTCTGATCAACATCAACATTGTGGGTCTTCACTGACTCACAAAGAAGCTCAAGTCCACCACTGCATTGGATTAAGAATGATTAAACTGTAGTTCAAGCATACAAATAACAGAAGTAAAATAAAAGCAAAATATGGAACTGGAAACTGAGAACACTAAAAGGTGTGGACATAGTGGCACAGCACATAACTTCACAGAGTTGATACATCATTACATCATATCCATCGAATAAAGTCTGCTAATGGCTGGGATGCTACGTTACAATCAGAGAGAAGACTTACATTCTAACAAAATCGGCTGAAGACAATAAACAACTATGTGTTAATCTATTCAACCACCTCGCAGAAGACACAAGGTAACTGGAAAATTCTATTTTTCATTGTTTTTATGGCTTAATGAATTATTCAATGGAGACGAGCAATGGGGCAACGTACTAGGCATGGTTTGGTACAGCGATCTAAGGTTATCCTGCGATTTACAGCCATGAACACCTCACACATCCAAAAATCTAGACTGAAACATTTTTCCTAATTCATATTACCCGTAACCATCAATTAGACCAATCCAGATTTTTGTTATTTATCATATCGCTGAACTAACTTGATCTTGTTTCAACCTTATAATCAACATATCCTTAAGAAAATTCCTAGGATTATAATTTATTTACTTTGACAGAAACAGAAGAAACTTAAATTTCAAGCTGCATAGACAGATTACCAAAAAGAAGCTTTCAGGAACTTACAGAATTCAAAAACTATCAAAAACCTAATCAGTTATTATATGCAGCAATTCCAAAATGGACAGTTCATAGTCCAACAGCATAGTTGATCTAGATACTTGTCTTGATCAACTACTCTAGTATTCTCAAGCTTTATGTTATGGTGCTGATATACTGAATGTAAAGTCCTTCTTGCAAGACCATTCTTTAATTCCTCTGTCACTTATCTTCATACTAAAATATGAGAAGAACAACTTCTTCTACTTTTTTATCTCAGACTAAAGAAATGAAAGTCTAAATGGTCTGATATTTTTGTATCTAGATGGATAAGATAAATCGTTTTCCTCTTCTTCCAGGTGAATTTCTAATCAATCAGTAAGAAATACGTGGAGGTGTCAACCAAAGTCTGCTAATGGTTGGATTGCTACATTCCAACCAAAGAGAGGACATACAACCAAACAAAATCCGCTAAAGACTAGAAACTCCTTGTGAGTTATCAAAGGAGAGAGAAAGTACAACCGATACAAGTGGTAACAGCTCGATATGAAAATTCAATTTTCCATTGTTTTAATGGTTCAAAGATTTATTCAATGAAGATAAGCAATGGGGCAACACACTAGGCATGGTTTCGTACAGGGATCTAAGGTTATCCTGCGATATACACCCATGGACACTTCAGACATCCAAAAATCAAGACTGAAACACTTTTCCATGTAATAATTTATATCACCCACAACCATTTAGACTAATCCATATTTTTCTTATTTATCATATCACTCAACTAACTCACTCAGTGTTTTAAAAAACGTTTTGAAGCGCGTATTGAAGCGCGCTTTTTAGCGCTTCACTAAAAAAACGCTTCAATACTTCTGCATTAATACTAGGGTATATTTTCTAGAGAAGAAAAAAGGTATATTCTAGAGAAAAAGGTGAATTTAAATGCCAAAAACAAGTCCCAATATTTCCTCCTTAGATTTTCTAGAGAAAAAACAGGGATTTAATTCCAAAAACAAGTCTCAAGATTTCCATCTTAGGTTTTCTAGAGAATATACGAGGATTTAATTCCCCGTTTATAAGTCCCAACGTTTCCTTCTTAGGTTTTAGTATTAAAAAACCCTAAAAACTACAACTCTCTCGCATATGCTTTATTTATTCCTTTTATCATGGATTATTAGATTGGTTTGGTTTTGTGTTGGTCAGTTTCACATAGATATCTATTAGTATTTTTTTTTAATTTTGTGAAGTCTGCGCTTCAATAACGTATTGAAGCTACGCTTTACGCTTTACTAGGTTAGCGTATCGCTTCACATTAACGTATTTTTAAAACACTGAACTCACTTGTTTCAACCTTATTACAATCAACATATTCTTAAGACATTTCTAATATTTTTATTTATGCATTTTTTGCAAAAAAAAAGAACAAACTTAAATTTCAAGCTGCAAAGATATATCATCAAAAGAAGCTTTCAGCAACTTACGGAACTCAAAAAACTACCGTAAATTTTATCAGTTATTACATGTAGCAATTCAAAAATGGAATTTTCATAGTCTATCAGCATAATAAGAGATAAAGCATAAGGCCATTAATCCTTAAAAATCCTCTGGTTGCAAGACCATTCTTTAATTCCAGTGCGACTTCCCAACTTCTTCGTCTTCTTTTTTTATCTTAGATGAACTATAGAAAGTTCAAGGTCTGATATTATTGTATGGACAATCGTTTTCATCTTCTCCCAAGGAAAATTCTAATCTATCAGTATGAAATATGTGGTAATCTAAGCTGAACTTAAACCATGATTCAAGCAAGTGAATACTAAATCACTAAACCAGTATCGGAATACGAATTATGTTCTTCAGATTTGAATGATTGAGCACAAAATCAAGATGATTGTAAAACCCTAAGATTTATGAGTACAATATATGCATAACAGATGATTTAGGACAAAATTTATGCTTTGATAACCTCACAAATTTGTGAAAAGATTGAGTTTTACTTACCCGAATTCAAGAGTCAATTTCATCTTCAAAGATTTGTGTTTGGAAGGGGGTTTTTCGTTTTGAAACCTAGCTCAACTTTAACGGAATGCACTAATCACTTTTCACTAGTGGAACTCTTGGAATACGAATCTGATACTGGCATCTAGTTCCAGTTGCAATACTTTATGTCTGGGGCCTGGGCCTATGGACTTGCGTAGATGCCATATATTTGTACCGGGTGGGTCATGGCCTGGAAGAGCAGCACTGCTTATGGGGTTGCCGGTTTATTGGGAAGGGTACCAAAACCCACCTATATATAAGCCAAAACATTATCATGTCTGACTTATATGGATTTTAATACTTCTCTCGGGAAAATGGTACCCTTATTGTTAGCCATGTGGAACAGGTGATAATGTCTTCTACTTTGATGGACAAAGCATTTTCGGGGAAAATGCATTCACATAGTTGGGATAGTATCAATAATTTAAGAGTGGTAATTCATATCACACGAGGAAACTTTAAGCATAATTACATTACTGTTAATTTTTGACTCTTGGGCGCAGGCATCGCAAGTAATCTAATCTTACGGTTCTCAATAATGGGTTAACTGGTGGATTTTTTATAGTTGTTGTTGTTGCAATGCATTTATTTTTATGGTTAAAGACTATGGATTTTTTATCTTTATTGTATTGCGTTTTCATACATTCTTATAAGCAACAAAAGAGTAGGTTTCGAATCACCTCTAAAGGTAATTTTGTGTCCGCTTCACTTTATGGTCCATTTGAAAGTTGCATCAGCTCTTTCTATCTCTAGTTGCTCTCTAGTTGTTGCGGTGGAATGCGGTCCTCTAGCTTCTCTGATATGTCCTGTATAATCACACAAAGTCAGACCAATACCAGATTTTGCATCACAATTTATCATTGTAAGAACAATATTGATCTTTATATCCATCTGTCCTGTCGTCCCTTCCGTCTGTTGAGTAGTCATTTTTAGAGTTTCGTCATTTAGAGGATTATATAATAGAGTTTGCATTATGTTATACCATGGGTTGTTCACTGTGATGTAGCTATGTAGATATTTACAATGCTGTTGGCAAAAATTAAATTTACAACAATTTTTTTTTTTGTTTGACCCCATGACTGAAAAGTCCTAGCTCCATCACTGGTTACTGCAGTAAGACATACTCAGTGTTGACTCTACACAAGCATACTATTTGAATATGACGATTAAATCAACAACAATATCCATAAATGCTAATTTGATAATTTACTTAAATTGATGTAGGTATGAAGTTGGATATATACTTAGGTAAGTGAGATGGCAATTCATACTTAGCTTGGCCACTTAAGGGTATTTATCAAGATTACCCCATTTATAATAGATGTGAACATTGTTGATGTCAAATGGACTCAATGACATTGATAAGATAGACACATTAAAGGAATTAATCAGGATACACAAACCAAGTACAGTTGTGATACAAGAAACAAAGACGTGGAGGATAACAAATTGGATAATAAAACGCTTTGTGGGGGGAGAAAACAACAAATATGATATGGTTCCATCTAAAGGTTTAGGAAGAAACATGTATAACATTTAGAATAATAATTCGATAAATTTCACTTAAGAGATTATATTTCCTAATCCATTACCCACAAGTTTATAAACAAAATCGATAGTGTTGAATAGACCTTAACTAATATATATAATTCTTGTAATGATGAGAAAATAGTGAAATTTTGGGAATAGCTAGATGACTTAATAGGATGGGATACATATGCACGGTGAATTGTTGGAGATTTTAATTCAACCATAAGAATACGGGAGAGGAACAAAACGGGAGGCTCCAAGCTATGAAGAAAGTTGTTCAATGAAACCATGGCACATCAAAGCCTTATGGATCTACCAGTTAGAGGGGGTTTATATACCTAGTCAAATATGCTAGATGACCCAATTTTATGTATACTGGACAGAGTATTGGTGTCTCCACAATATGATGGTAAACTCTCAAATTCTGCTCTAGAACTACATCAGATCATTCCTTAATTATTTTTACTTCTAGTAATAACATTAGACAGAAACCATCATTTAAATTTGACAGTTTTTGGTTTGTAAACAAAATTTCTTAAAAAACTTACAAATATGATGGAATATAACGGTATTTCTTGGATCTCCCGCTTTTATATGGGCAAGAGACTAAAGAACTTGAAATTCTCTCTCAAAAGATGAAGTAGAGAGCAGCGAGTTTGGTCGTAATGTGACAAATAAGGCAAGAGCTAATCTAAAAAGATTTATGCACTTAATTTGCAAGAGGAAAAATGATACTTAACAATGAAAAATTTATCAATTGAGTACACTTTGGAAGATAAAAGCGAAGCAAATTAGAATAAATGACCATAGAAAATGGTTATCTAGAGCAAAAACCAAATATTTAAAAGAAGGTGATTATAACACCAGAATGCTGCATCATTTAGAAAAAGAAGAAAGGTAAAGAATAATATTTGCAAGATGTTAATAAATGGTGAAGATAAGTTCAAGCAATTGGAGATAAAACATAAATATTGGAAGCATTTTTACTGCTTTATTCAAAGAAAAACATGAACAGAGACTACAACTGCATAAATTTGACTTCATTAAAATCTCGAATGAAGAAAAAGAGTGGATGGAAAGACCCTTTAAAGAGGAGAAGATATGGATTACAGTCAAGATTTATGGAAACGGAAAATCTCTAAGTCTAAATGGCTTGAGTTTTACAAAGCAGCATGGGAGGTAATATAAACGCACTTTATATATGGTTGTTATCAATGAATTTTTCTTGGAAGTGAAGATAGATTGGAGACTGAATTGTTCTTTCATTAACCCCATTACCAAAAAAGAGAAGTGCATCGAGGCCTCGACATTGTGACCACTAAGTTTGGTTAGTAACACTTAGATCAAGTCCAATGAGACTAGTTTAATTTTTTGGTTTACAATTGTCCACGTGGATGGACCCGTTTCTAAATAAATAAATACTTTTAAATCTAGTGGGATGCGTTCAATATAAAAATATTTTTATAACATTAAATGGGGCCCGTTTACTAATATTGTATCGTCTCGGCTCAAACTCGGCCTATGTGAGGCCCGTAACACCCAGAATTTTCAGCATGGCGCATCTTTGCTTCTGTTCCATTAAGAGGAACAATGGCGTAGAGCCAAGTATGGCGCATTTCGAAGGCATATTGTCCAAGGGCCAATGTTGCATCATCATGATGCATCAGGCCAATTGGGTAGATAGCCTTAGGCGTTGCGGCCGCAATCATTGCGCATTATGTGGACGATTGGCCTAAAGCCAATATTGCACAATCATTATGCATCGAGGCAGAGAGGGTCGGCCGAGTAAATATCGTATAATCATTGTGCATCGGGCCGTAGAGGGTTGGTCGAGTGATTGGTGCGCAATTATTGTGCAATAAAATAGAATGAGTGGCGCGCAATCATTGTGCAATAAAAGAACGAGTGGTGCGCAATCATTGTGCATCACAGAACAGAACTCAGCAATCATTGTCGGTTATCAGGAATACATGGCAACGGCCATGAATATTGAAGCAAGCATGTCAATCCTCTCCCCCTTTTCTAAGTTGTAAAAATAGTAAGTTAACATATATAAGGAGGGGTAGTTGGTTGAAGGTGCATATGCGGTCCATGCACCAAGTAAGCTTCATAGCTTAGCCAGAAGAGTATAAATGATGTCTAAGCCTCATTTATAGCTCTGTAGACTTGCCAATGGGTCACATGATGCGAAGGCATCATTATGCCACGCCGCGGAATCCATAATGCATAATCATTATCCATTTCAATGGAACGGCCTATACGGACTAGGCCATTACCATTATTGCTAGCCACGGCCTTGCAAACGAGTTTGGCTTAAGTTTTTGTTCCTTCGTGGATGAACTACGATCTGTGCTTGATCCCTTTAGAGTGGGGAAGGATACGTATGCAGCCGCAATGAGTTGCAGTATTGTCGGTTTAGCACTTTGTCACTCATATCATCTAATTGTGAGATGATTGTGGCACATTGTCCTCTCATATCATACGGCTTGGTATTGGGATGCAAGAGATGATTGTGTCTAGACTTGATGAGGCGAGTTGCATTCCATTCCTTGGATGCTCATACTTCCTATCAAGGCGTTTGACGTAGGCATGTACCAATGACACATTGGGCATGGCCTGTAAAGCAAGTTATATTAATATGCAAGTTAGCGGAGCTTGCATAAGCCTAAGGATAGTACGACATGAGCCTGATTTGATGCACCCTTGGCACGAGCAAGACAAGTGCATCCTTTCGATAATGCCTAAGCTAAGTGAAGAGGAGGTATTAGGCCTGCAATGGCCTATGCACAAGCCCAAGGCATGCCTTATGCCTGGATAAATCTCGGCAGTATGACGATTAATCAGCTAAATGGGAAATTCAGTGATGAATTTCCTACGTTGAGGCAAGGATTTAAACCATTGTTCTATGGTAAGTTGGAACAGTGTGGAAGCTACATTAGCGACATCATGCTCCATGAGCATGCTTGTAAGGTCAATTGAACGTGCATTTGCCTAGTATTAAGGCCCGGTTTGTAGCATCATCATGGTGCATCGGGGGAGTTATGTCCTTCTCCCCCTGCCACGCTAGGCGTAATTTTCCGGTCAGTCACATTTGTTATCAGAGCAAGTTCCGAGATAACTCTAGGGACTGTGCGGAGTGGACTCGTCAACGATTATTTTTCTTCAAAGGAAATAAAGTTGGAGAGTAAGCCAACTTTTGCGTGCATAGAGTTAATAACTGTTAGGCCAGTTACTTTACGAATAGAGTTGAGCTTGTTTAAGCGCTGTGAGTTTGCGGAAAAATCTTTCGGGGACCAGTCTTTATCGAGTACAGGTTGGCTGGTATCCTACTACCACTGGCATAAAGATTGATCACCCATCACCCATCCGAGACAGTGTGCGTTTTCAGGTTGGCTAGCAACCCATTACGATGGGTAAACGGAAATCCGTCAGGGACGGTGGCTTGCATCCCACTGCAATGCACTAGAGTTTCGTCCTCATAGTGTTTCTTTAAGATTTTGCATGTCATTTTGATGACATTTTTCAACTTGTGAACCTTAGGGATTCCTGAGTGGTGGTATGGGACGCCCCTTAAGATGCCTGGTTGAGATATCCTTTTGGCAACTGGCCAATTAAGATTCTAGGTAATGTTGTTGAATCTTTTTGGATTCCTGAGTATGCTCATAAGGTCCTAATTGATGTTCCATGACAAACTGAAGAAACGTTGAGTGATTTCTGAGCATCTGGTATGGGACTTTTGCTCAAGAATCCAAACCGAAGAGATTGTCCATAATAGTTTTTGTCTTGAATTTGGGGACGAAATTCTTTAAGGGGTGAATGATGTAACACCCCGAATTTTCAGGATGGCGCATGCTTAAAGATGCGCCTGAGATGAAGCTTCATCTCAATCTCCTATTGCGTTAAGAGGAACATTATCCTAGAGTTAGTATAGCGCCAAGTATGGTGCATTTCGAAGGCATATTGGCCAAGGACCAATGTTGCATCATCATGAAGAAAGTGTAAACCACCTATTATTATGTTGCACTTTGTCGAAAAAAGTTTATGATTACTTTATGCTTTGAAATTTACTGCAACTATAGAATTACATATTGAGATTTGGGATGACAATGTAACTATAAAATTACATATTGAGATTTGGAATGACAATGAAGGAAAAAAAGGGAAAGAAGGTAATAATAATCACTCCAACTGCAATTCTGGACAATCTAGAAAGAAAGAAATGGAAGCATCATTACTAAGGAAAGAGCTAGAGACAAAGATGAAATCATCAATAAGGTGAAAGAACTCTAGTAGAGTTCCATTCCAACTGGTCTTTTTACAATTCTTTGGAGGAACCTTAAGCTAAGTTTTACGAAGGAGGGAACATACCACTTGAACACTGTTGATGCGTCATCTTGGGAGGTAGGCTTCTAAGTCTTATGATGAAAAAAGAAAGAAAAAAAACTAAGAGAGAGAAATTTGGGGGGAAAAAATGAGAAATCATTCCTCGTTTTAAGGTACTAATTATATTAAATCCGAGCAATGGGTTCAACTTTAAATTCAAATTATATTAAATTATAAAAAAATTTAAAAAACATGAAATCTCACTAAATAACTTCAAATAGGTAAATTTTGTTACTTTTCGGATACTTTTCCTTCCTACTCTTTTTTAATCGGGTGGGTTGGTGTTTTCAGCTCTACGACTCTTAATATTTTTTCAACTTTTTTTTTTTTTTTTACATTGTTTTTCTCGCTATTTTTGGCGACCCTTTTGAGTTTTTTCTTTTTTCCATTTCTCTGTCATAAAAAAGAAAAACGATGAGATCCAAATCTCACAAATCATATACAAGTGCAACGCACCAAAGCAGTCTCTCATTAAAAATAAATGCTTCAAGAGTACATTATTTGATACAAAAGTATGAAACCAATGTCATATCCGGTGTTTGATATCCTATTCTTCCCCTGTCAAGCTGTGCACCGCCACTATCACATAAATCTAGCCATGCCATGACAGGCAAGTAGGCATTGTTGCTAAAGGCAAACACGAAAATTATTAGGGCGGATACCAAATCCATAGACCCGGTGTTCAAGATTAGCTGACTTTATATGGATTGGTAATAGAATGTATGATTGCTTATGGAAAGTACCAAAATTGCTAGGGTATGTATCAATTCACCCAACTGTTTGTAGGTGAAAATGGTTTCTGCTGATTTCAGTAATTTTGGGTGTATGGGTGAGAAATAATTTAACCTAAACAATGTAACGCAAAGGAGTACTTTAGATTCGAGAGAACAACTGCACAAGTCCGGCCTAAACCAAGAAATGGCCGTTCCAGACTTACTTCGGTCACAAAGTGAAGGATAATGGGTTGGTTTTGGGGGAGGGAAGCAAGGAAATCGATGAGACCAGAATAGTTGATTCTGGAAGAGTAGTTGTGTTACTACGACTTGTATCAGAAAAGTGGGAAGGCTAACAAATGGTAAGCTAGCAAGTATTTTCTGAGTGTTGCGTATTCCCCGAATGAACTTGTTGTTCTGTAGAAATAGGTAAGACATATTTATACAAGTCGAAGTGAAACGTACCCTAGTCTCATTAAGGAATGGAAAAATGGGTAAGTAAATGGGAGGAGGTGGTAACCGTATGCATGGAATTTGATGTTCCATAAAATAGTTAACGCATGGAATTAATGTTCCATAAAAATATTAACGTATGGAATTGATGTCCCATGAACGTTTCACTTTTAACTCCCTGTATTTACTAACCGCCTCACCCTTATGACACTTCCTTATGGTGGGCGTAGTGTACGCCGAATGTTGTAAACCGCCAAACCAATACCCAAAGAGGATCCTTCAGTTTATGATATGTGTTGATGTCTCGAATGTTTTTTTGGAAAACATGTAGCATAGGGTTGTTGCCTGGCAAGTCGAGCTTGGGAGACTTGATAGCTTGGTGACCTTCGACGGTCGAGATTTTGTATCTTAAGAGGAAAGGTAGCCGTTTGATCTTTGCACTCTTTCGTTCGTTGGTGTCCGCATAGGGAAGGCCAGCATGGTGGCGCGGCTAGGTTAGCATGCCATTGGCATGGCATGGTGGCGCGACTAGGTTGGCATGTCATTGGCGTGGCATGGAGGCGCGTCTAGGTTGGCATGCCGTTGGCATGGCGTGGTTTGGCGTGCTCAAACTTAGGTTTTCGGGCTAAAGGTTACCATGCGTCGTCCTGGTAACCTTGGAGGGCTAGGATTTGCTCCACGGGATTGAAGGGGACCGTCAATTGTCACACGTCTTCGTTTTGGTAGCCGCGTAGGGAAGGCCATCATGGTGGCGCGGCTAGGTGCGTTTTGGCATGTGGGGCCAAGGGTTTGGTAAGCCGTTGGCACATGGTGCGGCTAGCATGGCTAGAGCTAGGAGGCAAGGTGTGACTTGGCTTGGCATGTGGGGCCAAGGGTTTGGCAATCCGTTGGCACATGGTGCGGCTATCATGGCTAGTTGCGGTTTGTCTTGGCATGTGGGGCCAAGGATTTGGCAAGCCGTTGGCACATGGTGCTGCTAGCATGGCTAAGTGCCAAGGCAAGGTGTGGCTTGGATCGGCATGTGGGGCCAAGGGTTTGGCAAGACGTTGGCACAAGGTGCGGCTAGCATGGCTAGGTGCGGTTTGGCTTGGCATGTGGGGCCAAGGGTTTGGCAAGCCATTGGCACATAGTGCGGCTAGCATGGATAGGTGCCAAGGCAAGGTGTGGCTTGGCTTGGCATGTGGGGCCAAGGGTTTGGCAAGCCGTTAGCATATGGTGCGACTAGCATGGCTAGGTGCGGTTTGTGGGGCCAAGGGTTTGTCATGGGCGCATGGCGTGGCTAGCTTGGCTAGGGCCAATGCAAGGTGTGTTTGGCTTGGCATGTGGGGACAAGGGTTTTCCATGGGCGCATGGCGTGGCTAGCTTGGCTAGGTGCGGTTTGGCTTGGCATGTGGGGCCAAGGGTTTGCCATGGGTGCATGGCATGGCTAGCTTGGCTATGTGCGGTTTGGCTTGGCATGTGGGGCCAAGGGTTTGCCATGGGCGCATGGCGTGGCTAGCTTGGCTAGGGCCAAGGCGGGGGTGTGTTTGGCTTGGCATTTGGGGCCAAGGGTTTGCCATGGGCGCATGGCGTGGCTAGCTTAGCTAGGTTCTTGACCAAGCTAGGGTTTTGGGCCAAAGGTCATTTGGTAACCTCGACGGCTAGGATTTGCTCTCGGGATTGAAGAGCGACCGTTGATTGTCGCACGCCTTCGTTTTTGGTTGCCGTGTAGGGAAGGCCAGCAAGGTGGCGCGGCTAGGTTGGCATGGGGCCATGGCAAGGTGCGTTTGGCATGTCGCGGTAGGTGTGGCTGGCATGGTTTGTCATTGGCACAGGGGTGCGGCTAGCATGGTTGGCATGCCTTGGCGCGGTAGGCGTGGCTGGCATGGTTTGCCATTGGCACAGGGGTGCGGCTAGCACGGTTGGCATGCCTTGGCACGGTAGGTGTGGCTGGCATGGTTTTCCATTGGCACAGGGGTGCGGCTAGCATGGTTGGCATGCCCGGGCGCGGTAGGTATGGCGGCATGGTTTTCCATTGGCACAGGGGTGTGGCTAGCATGGTTGGCATGCCTGGGTGTGTAGGTGTGGCTGGCATGGTTTTCCATTGGCACATATGGTGTGAGAATTAAGGTTTTGGCCTGTCAAAACCCTAATTAGCATTAAAAAAGGTACCCCGGTAATTTTCTTGCAGACAAATTAAAGGGTTCAATAAATGTGTTTGGTTTGGACATTATTACTCAAGTTTGGTGACGTCACTTTGTCGACTAGGGTTTTACGATTTTACCCCTAAGCTAAGGACCACCATCAACATTAAGTCCCCTACTTAGCTCGGAACAGGTGCCTTGTTGCGAGGTAAGCATATGATGGTGACAGACAATGACGAAATCAAGACGTAAATCATTGCAAAGATGGTCAGGAAAATCTGACTAACCTTTTTGAGAGGTGAAGAGATTTTTTGTTTCCCATGTTGGCGGCCCCCATAAGTTGTACCGGGGATGCGAGGCCAGGTGGGTGGTGAGACAAAAGTTGCTGGCTTGGTCCGGCCGTACATCACCGAGGCAAAGTGGGCGCAGTCTTGGAAGGCAAAGCGTAGCGGATGGCTTGGCACGTGGGGCAAAGAGGTGACGTGGTCTTAGGAAAGTTTGTTGATATTGGCAGGTTCACGGCTCGGACAGCTTGGAGAGGCAAAGCGCGCGTGGATGACTTGGCATGATAGGGCCGTGATAATAAAGCGGGCGGCCTGGCATGGTGCGGCCATGGCAAGGCTAGGTGTACACGGACGGCTAGGTGTGGTGGGGCCGCGACAAATGGAGCGGACGGCTTAGCGTGTGGGGCCAAGGCATGGCGTGAGCGGTCTTGGGCGTGGAAATTGGTCTTTGCGGGACCGGTTTCTTCTTTTCCTTTCTTGACTCAAAATAGGAAATCCTTTCCTTGTTCAAACTCCCACGTACCATGTATATATAAAAGGAGGGTCGGCTTCTCTTTCGTTTCACGCCCCTTTTTTTTTTATTATCCCAGCCGTGTGGTAGCAGTAAAGCAATGCGGACAAGCAAATCCCAAGTATGCCTTCCAATACTTCTTCTTTAACTTGTTTTCTCTTTTCTTTTGTGTTGGTGTAAACCGTAGTTGTAGGCGTACCTTTTCATGACCTTGTAGAAAATATTGGTGTGAATCCTAGCCGTAGGTATGTTTTGCATGAGCTTGTAGTAGTACTTAGGCATGAATACCATAGTAATGTTGACCGCCTCAACTCACTGTGCGAAGTAAGCTCGCGATAGTAATTGCCATCCCTTCCCCACGAAAACCTAGATTTTAGGGTTTACTCCTTGTTTTGGTTTGTCCGTGTGCATGGTTCCCATGGTGGGGAGCACCTCCTCGGTCGGACAAGAATTTTATGTGCAGGGTACGGCCTTGAAACGAACTGGCTTGCGTCTTGGGTGGAAAAATAATTTCCGTGCACTTTCCGTAATATTTTCTCTTCGTATTGTTCCATTGTAGTTGTTTGGAAGGTGAAAGAAGCGTGAGAGAGTATTCATTATGATGTCACTTGAGAAAAGTTCTGCCGTACCGAAAGATGTTGTCAATTCCAAGCCAAACGTAGATGATGAGTTCTTCACTATAGTCTCTGCCAGGAGGAGTCCTCTTAAGCATGTGCCGCTTCTTCTGACCGATCTGGAGAGTGAGGGAGGGGATCGGTCGGTTCCGCCCGAAAATTTAATACGGTTTTGTCTTCAGAGGAAAGAATATTCTGCCTCTCTTATTGATTTCAAAACCCCAGTGAGTCAATTGTGTTTGTTTGATAAATGAATGCAATTCATGATAAGTCAGGAGTGTGTAAGAGCTAGTTTGACCAAGGCGCAAATCATTGATGCCGTCGCGGCTTCCGCATCACTTCAAATTAGGAAAGACATCCCGGGTTTGGTTGCTTTCATCTCCAGGTGGTGTCCAGACACTCACACAGCCATATGCAGGTGGGGAGAACTGACCATATCCTTAAAAAGTGTGGCTATCCTGCTGAATCTTCCCATGAAAGGAAACCTTAACATCAAGCTGTCTGGTGATGAGGAAAAAATGCGTACTGCCCTGGTTGCGAAGTCGAAAGGGTTTGTCCGAAAGGAGAACGGGACAAAGTGTTTCTATGCCTGGTGGATGTCTCAATGGTTTCCTGATGAGCTGGTACCAGATCAGAAGAATAGTACACTCCATGTCGCGGCATTCTTGGCTCTTTGGTTATCCCGGGATATTTTCGATGATGGCTCTAGTAAGAAGGATATAAGGTTGGAACTCATCAATTTTGCTATAAGATTGGCGAAAGGAGTCGTTCTCCCCATTGGCGGCATGGTTCTCGGTTCTATGTACACACACTTGGATCATTTGGCTGTGGACATGCGTGCTTCAAACGGTTACATGAAAGTGGATTCGTATGTTCATGTTGCTTTTCTCCAGGCGTGGCTATGGGAGCATTTTGAAAGATACGCTCCTAAACCGTTGATTTTAATTCCCGCATCTTGGGGTGGTTCGAGAATACTTCGTTGGTCAAATTGGCGCCCAAGAGCTGGCTCCAACCTCGGTTGACTTCCTTGATAATTCAAGCGCCCTAATTTTCGTCCATGGGCCCCAGTGTGTACATCCATAGTCCGGGTTAATACTTTTTCTTCGCTCCAAACACGGCTTTACTTTCTGACGAAGGGAATCTGGGCGTTGGCGAGATTGTATTCATGTAAAGTTGCACGTCCGGTTATATACCGTCTTTCTTTCGAGGATCTTGTCAGGAAGTCTCTTATAATATTGACCGGGCAACTCGGCATATGGGTTTCGACCAAGGGGTCCCTCTAGTCCGGCCGGTGGCAAGCTCAGGAAGACTTATTACCGACCGTTCTTGATGCTAGTGTTCTCGCTTAGGAAAAAGTCTCCATTCTTGCTTTCGAATGAAATCCTTCGACCACCTCCAAGTATAACGATTCGGCATAGTGAATTCCTTGTCATCCAGGAATTTGTGAAGGTCGTAGTGGAGAACACCCGTGGTAGGCCTTCTGCCGCGATTTTAGCAAAGCATCCGTTGTTGAGGGGTACTTCTTTAACTAAAAGAAAATCTATGGGTCCAGACGCGGACAGTCCCCAAGCGAATGAGCGATGGTCCAAAAATCGTGCAGGCAGTTTCCAGTCAGATTCCGCGGCTCTACCAACTTTTATTTCGTCCAACATGCGGGTACGCATGATTTTCATCTTGACTTTAGCTATATGTTTTTATGTCCTCGTTTCTTTTCTGAGAACGCGTCTTTGTATCTTGCCCAGGGTTTCAGCAGCGTGAACGCCTTTGCTAAACTTGCAAGTAGTCAGAAAACATTGTTTTTCGAGACAGAGGGTGGCGGTGCCAAACCTATCCATGGTGATGGGGAATCCGAAAAGGATGAAGGTTTAGAGTCTGGCGATGGCGAGAGTAGTTCTTCCGACAACAGTGCTGGATCCTCCTCGAGTCAGTCTGAAAGCGAATCATTGAGTCTTCTCCATGTTCTTCTTCTTTCTTCTTTCTTTCTTCTATCCTTTTTTTTTTGAAGCAAAACCAAATCTTGATATTCTAGGAGGAAACCATTCCTGGGAACGGCCTTGAAGTAGAAACCCGTCAGGGTGAATGCGTAGCCATTCCTTCAATCGCGGAAACCGTGCCGGCCTGTGATTTGGGCATTGAAGTTCATCATCATGTAGGCCTTGTTATGACTCGAGTGGTAGAGAATACTCCAGGGACTGCTGGCGCGATTGTAGTCAGGAATCCTTTGCCGGTTACTGATGCAGTCGCAGGCGCCACTTTTGTTCCTCCCTATCTGGTTCCTTATCCGGGTCACGTGTTGGTTGGGGGTTTTAGCGTGCCAGTTAAACATGCGGCGTTGTACACCAAAATATGGGAGAACTATGGACATATTGCCACAACCAAACAAATTACTAGTCGATTTGTGCTGGTTAAGCGGGTGGAGGAAGCTTTGTCTTCGATTGACGATATGTGCAACGTGACGGGTCATACGGTTTCTGAGGATGTAATCTCAAGCTGGAGGTTCCACCGTGGCATGTGCATAAAGTTTGAGTTCAATGCTCCTTGTTTCGTCGACGGTTTCTCCGAGGTTGAAAAGTTGCTGGCCCAAACAGTCGAAGGTCCTACCGCAGACATGGTGAAGAAGCAGGAAGCGGAATTCAAAAGATTATGCAGGCAGCTGAAATTGAAAAGGGTGGCTCTCCAGAGCACGAGGGAGGCCTTTTCTAAGAGGAGCAAGCCGTTGTTGGAAAACTTTCCTTGAATACATTTCTGTCTTTTGAACCTCTTGTCTTAGGTTCTTTTTTTTGAAAGGCAAATGAGACGCCTAGTTTATGGTTTTTAATTTTCTGGTTTTCTTAGGTTGATAGATAAATGTTACCGTGACGGTTTTGGATTATTCTTTTTGGAACGAAATGTTTAGGAATGGATTGTTTTGATTATGATTGCAAGTGATGAAAACATTCCAGGAAAACCTTAGAACCGTGTGTTGGTAGATGACATGGGGTAAAGCGTAAAATGGATAGCGATTTTATCATTCCCGTGAAAACTTGAAATAGTAAACCATGTATTTTGCCTAGGTAAGACTTACTCGGTTTTAGGTCTCCTGATAAAAAAGTGAACCTTCCGGTGTAAGACCGATTTTTATGGGAAACACCGCCGTGAAAAGTCCCCAGTCTTTACTGAGCTGTATGATAACCGAGTCGTTGATCCTTGGGCGGATCGTCTGCTTCTATCCTCTGGGAAGTCCCCAGTCATCCCTTGTCTTGTCATGATTGATAATCGAGTCGTCGGGTAACCGAGCCGGAGTGGATCGTCTTCCTCTATCATCTTAACGTCTTGGTTGAAGGACGAGATCGACGGTCGAAAATTGACATTGTAACCGAAAGATCGAACATCCCACTATGGTCGCCAATTCTTTGTAAATGTAAATGGTTTCTGCTGATTTCAGTAATTTTGGGTGTACGGGTGAGAAACAATTCAAACCCTAAACAATGTACTGCAAGGGAGTACTTTAGATTCGAGAGATCAATCTGTACAAGTCCGACCTAAACCAATAAATGGCCGTTCCAGACTTACTTCGGCCACAAAGTGAAGGAGAATGGGTTGGTTTTATGGAGGGAAGCAAGGAAAGCGATGAGACCAGAATTGTTGATTCTGGAAGAGTAGTTGTGTTACTACGACTTGTATCAGAAAAGTGGGAAGGCTAAAAAATGGTAAGATAACAAGTATTTTCTGAGTGTTGCGTATTCCCCGAATGAACTTGTTGTTCTGTGGAAATAGGTAAGACCTATTTATACAAGTCGAAGTGAAACGTGCCCTGGTCTCATTAAGGAATGGAAAAATGGGTAAGTAAATGGGAGGAGGTGGTAACCGTATGCATGGAATTTGATGTTCCATAAAATCGTTAACGCATGGAATTGATGTTCCATAAAAACATTAATGTATGGAATTGATGTCCCATGAACGTTTCACTTTTGACTCCCTGTATTTACTAACCGTCTCACCCTTATGACACTTCCTTATGGTGGGCGTAGTGTACGCCGCACGTTGTAAACCGCCAAACCAATACCCAAAGAGGATCCCCAGTTTGTGATATGTGTTGATGTCTCGAATGTTTTTTGGAAAACATGTAGCATAGGGTTGTTTCTGGCATGTCGAGCTCCGGAGACTTGGTAGCTTGGTGACCTTAGACGGTCGAGATTTTGTATCTTAAGAGGAAAGGTAGCCGTTTGATCTTTGCACGCTTTCGTTCATTGGTGGCCGCATAGGGAAGGCCAGCATGGTGGCGCAACTAGGTTAGCATGCCATTGGCATAGCATGGTGGCACGGCTAGGTTGGCATGCCATTGGCGTGGCATGGAGGCGCGGCTAGGTTGGCATGGCGTGGTTTGGCGTGGCCAAACTTAGGTTTTCGGGCTAAAGGTTACCATGCGTCGTCTGGTAACCTTGGAGGGCTAGGATTTTCTCCTGGGATTGAAGGGGGACCGTCCATTGTCGCACGCATTCGTTTTAGTAGACGCGTAGGGAAGGCCATCATGGTGGCGCGGCTAGGTGCGTTTTGGCATGTGGGGCCAAGGGTTTGGTAAGCCGTTGGCACATGGTGCGGCTAGCATAGCTAGGGCCGAGGCAAGGTGTGTCTTGGATTGGCATGTGGGGCCAAGGGTTTGGCAAGCCGTTGGCACACGGTGCGTCTAGCATGGCTAGGTGCGGTTTGTATTGGCATGTGGGGCCAAGGGTTTGGCAATCCGTTGGCACATGGTGCGGCCTAGCACGGCTAAGTACCAAGGCAAGGTGTGGCTTGGCTCGGCATGTGGGGCCAAGGGTTTGGCAAGCCGTTGGCACATGGTGCGGATAGTATGGCTAGGTGCGGTTTGGCTTGGCATGTGGGGCCAAGGGTTTGAAAGCCGTTGGCACTTGGTGCGCTTAGCATGGCTAGGTGCCAAGGCAAGGTGTGGCTTGGCTTGGCATGTGGGTTTAAGGGTTTGGCAAGCCGTTGGCACATGGTGCGGCTAGCATGGCTAGGTGCCAAGGCAAGGTGTGGCTTGGCTTGGCATGTGGGGCCAAGGGTTTGGCAAGCCGTTGGCACATGGTGCGGCTAGCATGGCTAGGTGCGATTTTGCTTGGCATGTGGGGCCAAGGGTTTGCCATGAGCGCATGGCGTGGCTAGCTTGGCTAGGGCCAAGGCAAGGTGTGTTTGGCTTGGCATGTGGGGCCAAGGGTTTGCCATGGGCGCATGGCGTGGCTAGCTTGGCTAGCTGCGGTTTGGCAGCATGTGGGGCCAAGGGTTTTCCATGGGCGCATGGCGTGGGCTAGCTTGGCTAGGGAACAAGGGTTTGCCATGGGAGCATGGCGGCTAGCTTAGCTAGGTTCGTGACCAAGATAGGGTTTTGGACCAAAGGTCGTTTGGTAATCTCGACGGATAGGATTTGCTCCTGGGATTGAAGGGCGACCGTTGATTATCACGCGCCTTCGTTTTTGGTAGCCGCGTAGGGAAGGCCAGCAAGGTGGCGCGGCTAGGTTGGCATGGGGCCATGGCAAGGTGCGTTTGGCATGGCGTGGTAGGTGTGGATGGCATGGTTTGTCATTGGCACAGGAGTTCGGCTTGCATAGTTGGCATGCCTTGGCACGGTAGGCGTGGATGGCATGGTTTTCCATTGGCACAGGGGTGCAGCTAGCATGGTTGGCATGCCTTGGCGCGGTAGGCTTGGCGGCATGGTTTTCCATTGGCACAGGTGCGCCTAGCATGGTTGGCATGCCCGGGCACGATAAGTGTGGTGGCATGGTTTTCCATTGGCACGGGGGTGCAACTAGCATGGTTGGCATGCCTGGGCGCGGTAGGTGTGGCTGGTATGGTTTGCCATTGGCACATGCGGTGTGAGAATTAGGGTTTTGGCCTGTCAAAACCCTAATTAGCATTAAAAAAGGTACCCTGGTAATTTTCTTGCAGACAAATTAAAGGGTTCAATAAATGTGTTTGGTTTGGACATTATTACTCAAGTTCTGTGACGTCACTGTCTCGACTAGGGTTTTATGATTTTACCCCTAAGCTAAGGACCACCATCAACACCAACGTTGAAAATTGGTTTATTTGACATGCGTCGGTATTGATCCTATCAATACTACCCCGTCTTTTTTTTTTTTTGATGCAAAAAATAGAATTTATTAGAAACTGGAATCTGTTACACCTTGTATATCAGCATGTAATGCTTCAACAATAAAGTTTGGTGGATATTGTATCCAATTCCTACAAATATGAAACTTCCTAGAGTGCTTAGCCAGCTTATCTGCTGGTTTATTTAATTTCATACTAATAAATTTGCAAGTCCATAATGGATTCTTTCTAAGTAAACCAATAACGTCAAGAATGAGAGCTTGTGATTCCTATCTAACTTTAGTGTAGTCCCCATTTGCTGCTGCTGCTACATTTTGTGCATCGATTTCAAAACAAACTTGTTGTAGTTTGAGTTCATATGACCATCGTATAGCTCGCAACAAACTTTACCTCTGCATGTTCCGCGTCTAGATGTCCACTATCATAGATGCAGCATCCTCGTTCAAAGGCCCTTGTAAAATCTCGGAGGATTAGACCAATACCAGTATGAGTTTCAGACATAACTTTTTTTAAAGGAAGCATCACAACAAATAGAGTATGAAGGTGCAGCAGGTGGTAACCAAAAAACAGATGCATGGTTAGTTATGTTATTGCTACTTCCTAAACCAGTGTTTCCCTTAATCGTGCTGATTCCCGTCATGTTGTTAAGATATTGTCTGCCGCGTATAACTTCAATTGGGTTTGTTTTCTTTCCATCAAAGACATTTCTGCAACGTTCCTTCTAAATCTCCCAGCATGCATTCGCCATTTTTACTATCCAGTCGCTGTCTAACCTCAAATGGTTGTTTGTGAACCAGCTTCTGATCCACTGAGATATATTATGATTTACATCTTCCATGCTTCTTCTTGCGCCTGGAATTGAGGTCCATACAGCTTAGGCAAAAGCGCAGTCCCAAACAATATGTTTGGTATTCTCTATGCGTTGTTGACACAAACTGCAAGGATCTCCACTGTAATGCTGAAATCTTGCCATGCGCTCACTAGAAGGAATGATATCCTGTACACACTTCCATAGGAAAGTCTTGATTCTGGGCAGCGTATTTAAACTCCAAAGTTTTTTTTCCAAAAAACTGCCATTTCAGTATCATGGGGAGTAACTGTGTTGGTCTTTAGTTCAACCAATTTATTATAAGCCGACTTTACTGTGAACTTACCATTGCGAGTGAGTGTCCATATTAATCTATCTGTAGAATTTGCTGGAATCCTCATACTGATGATTTTCTGAAAATCTGCAGAAGAGAATAGCTGATGTAGAATTGTAACCTTCCATGTGTTTGTCTCTTGATCAATAACATCACTGACAGTACTGAAGTTGACTGCAATATCAAAGTCTGCTATTGTTATTGGTGGCTCTTGTGCTTATATTATCCAGTTATCCTTCCAAGTTAAGATTCTCTGACCATTCCCAAGCGACCAGAAGTTGTATTTATGCACAAATGGTACTTCACCTTGAATACTCTGCCAGGCCCATGTTGTGTTCTTTTCCTTCTTTGAGTGTAGAATCGATGTATCTGGGAAATTCTTTTCCTTTAAAGCTTTGGCCCAAAGATGATGAGAGTTATGAAATATTCTCCAGACATATTTTGCCAGAAGAGCTTTGTTAAAACATTCCAGATCACGAAACCCTAAACCTCCATTTTTTTTTGTGAGTGTTGATTTTATCCTAAGAGATAAAGTAAACCCCTCTTCCTTCTTTCTTTTTCCACCAGAATCTTCTTTGAACTCCATCCATTTCACTTAATGTCTTCTTTGGTATTTTTAGGATTCCCATTTGATGAGATGACATTGCATTAAGAACTTGTTTTACCATCACTGATCTACCTGACTGAGTGAGGAACTTTCCATTCCATTTTAACAATCTTGTCTTCATTCCCTTCACAAGAGATGAGAAGGATGAAGTTCTTTTTCTGTTTATCAAGAGACATCTTCTTCATCTTCAATCTTTTTAATAAAATCCTGCAATGCCTTGAGTGCAAATTTTTTGAGAAGAAGACAGCTGATTTTTGAAAATTTATTTGTTGCCCAGAAGCTAACCCGAATTCCTTTATAATTTGAAGAAGATTATCAGCATTGTGGATATCAGCCTTCACAAAAAGCAAACAGTCGTCTGCAAATAAAAGATGTGAAACTGGTGGTGTGTTTCTTGCGATTTTGATGCCCTGGATTTTCTTTTCACTTTCAGCCTTAGCTAAGCTTCTCGTAAACATCTCCATTGTGAGTAAGAACAGATAGGGTGACAATGGGTCACCCTGTCTTATTCCCATGCTTGGTTTAAAAGCCTTACATGGTGAACCATTTAGCAATATCTTTATCTCCAATGTACTGACACACTCTTGTATTATTAAGTTGCAAAAATGATTTTCAAACCTAAAACCTTCAATTATTCTCCTTAGAAAATACCATTCTACACGATCAAACGCCTTTGACATATCCAGTTTTAACGCCATGTAACCTTTCTTTGTTTTCTTTCTTCTCATGCAATGAATAATTTCATGCGCAAGAGTGATGTTGTATCCAATTTGCCTCCCGGTACATAAGTCCCTGCATTGGTGAGATCAACTTCTCCATCAATGGTTTTAGTCGTAAAGCCATTATTTTTGTGATGAGTTTGTATGTTGTGTTGCATAAGGCTATTGGCCTATAATTTCCAGCTACTTGTGGCAATTGCACTTTTGGTATTAAACAAAGATTTGTCTTGTTCATTTTTCGGAGCATCCTTCCGCTTGCAAAGAAGTTTTGTATCATCTGAATAACATCATCTTTTGTTGTATTCCATTGTGTCTGAAAGAAGCCTTGTGGGAAGCCGTCTGGTCCAATTGCTTTCCATGGCTGCATGCTTTTTAAGGCTGTGAGAATTTCTTATTTTGTAGGTATGCTGATCAGAGCTGCATTCTCCTCATCTGTGATACACTTTGGCAAGATGCTTAAAAGTTCTTCATTGTTTTCTGGAAAATGGTCCTCAAGTTTCTCTCTAGATTCAAAAAAGCCATGATTGTCCTCAACCCAAAACAACACCGAGTCAAAAGTTCCCCCTTCATATTTTTTCAAATTCAAAAGTTTCCCACTAAACGTGCTCGTACAATATGCCGAAACGTAAGCACCAACCATATTTGGAGATATACTTTCCACAAGAATTTTGTTATTCTAATACCAAAAATCTTAGGTCAATTACTTCATCAAAAGCTTCTCCTAATTCTTAGGATCGATAATTGTCACCTAAGGAAAGCCCTCACACAGGAAGACATACATAATTTAAATACTGCAAAGAAATCTAAAAACCCTACTTGCAACAAACCCTTAATCAGAACAACCTTTGCTTCTGGTAATCTCAAAAATAATCTACTCATATGGCTCAAAACTCAGAGAACCCTATTGTTGATGGTGGTTTTTAGCTTAGGGTTAAAATCGTAAAACCGCGCATCTGACATGACGTCACTATGACCACTAGCACATTTATTGAATCAACCAGCATGCCTACGTAAGAATTACCAGGGTACCTTTTTTTTATATACATGTGTCATGTTCCACGGCAGAACCCTTAGTATTGACTAACATCATCTTTGTATATACCAAACCCTAATTCTCGCAACACCGTGCCAATGGAAAACCCTGTCAGCCACGTCTCCGCGCCAAGGCATGCTAACCATTCCAGCCGCACCACCGTGCCAATGGAAAACCATGCCAGCCACGTCTTCGCGCCAAGGCATGCCAACCATGCCAGCCGCACCACCGTGCCAATGGCAAACCATGCCAGACCACGTATCTGCGCCAAGGCATGCCAACCATTCCAGCCACACCACCGTACCAATGGAAAACCATGAAAGTCACGTCTCTGCGCCAAGGCATGCCAACCATGCCAAACGCACCACCGTTCCAATGGCAAACCATGCCAGCCACGTCTCCGCGCCAAGGCATGCCGACCATGCCAGCCACGTCTCCGCGCCAAGGCATGCCGACCATGCCAGCGGCACCGCCGTGCCAATGGCAAACCATGCTGCATTAATCTCTGCGCCAAGGAATTCCAACCATGCCAACCGCACCACCGTGCCAATGTAAAAACCATGCTAGACACGTCTCCGCGCCAAGGCATGCCAACCATGCCAGCCGCACCACCGTGCCAATGGCAAACCATGCCGACCACTTCTACACGCCAAAACAAATGGTTGCAATAATCAACGACTACCCTTCTCTTTGAGATGCAGATCTCGACCATCCAAGTTCGCCACTTAACGCATGGCAACTTGCGGCCCAAAGCCAAACACCACAGTTTGCACTAAACCCTAGTTTTGGCCGCGCCTATACCATGCCAGCCCTTTACTTCATGTCACCGGCTGCCAAAACGAAGGGTTGCAACGATCAACGACCACCTTTCCATCTAAGATGCAGATCTTAACCGTCCAAGGTCACCGCGCCTAACGCGTGGCAACTTGTGGCACAACGCCAAGCCTTAATTGTGGTCGCGCCCAAACTACGCCAAGACTGGCTTTTGGTCGCGCCTAACTACACAAAAATCCTAGCTTGCCGGCGATACTTTCATGCCGCCAGCTACCAAACGAAAGGTTGCAATAATAAACGACTACCCTTCTCTTTGAGATGCAGATCTCGACCACACAAGTTCTCCATCTGACGCATGGAAACTTGCAGCCCAAAGCCAAACATCACGGTTTGCGCCTAAACCCTAATTTTGGCGGCGCCTACTCTATGACCAAGCCATGCTCAACGCTGGCTGCTACAAATGAAGGGTTGCAATAATCAAAGGTTACCCTTCTCTTTGAGATGCAGATCTTGACCACACAAGTTCTCCACCTGACACATGGAAACTTGCGGCCCAAAGCCAAACATCACGGTTTGCGCCTAAACCCTAACTTTGGTCGCGCCTACTATATGACCAAGCCATTCTCAACGCTGGCTGCTACAAACGATGGGTTGCAATAATCAACGGTTACCCTTCTCTTTGAGATGCAGATCTAGACCACACAAGTTCGCCACCCGACGATGGAAACTTGCTGCCCAAAGCCAAACATCACGGTTTTGCGCCTAAACCCTAATTTTGGCCGCGCCTACTCTATGACCAAGCCATGCTCAACGCCGGCTGCTACCAACGAAGGGTTGCAATAATCAACGGTTACCTTTCTCTTTGAGATGCATATCTCGACCACACAAGTTCGCCACCTGACGCATGGCAACTTGCGGCCCAAAGCCAAACATCACGGTTTGCGCCTAAACCCTAATTTTGGCCGCGCCTAGTCTATGACCAACTCATGCTCAACGTCGGCTGCTACAAACGAAGGGTTGCAATAATCGAGAGGCTACCCTTCTCTTTGAGATGCACATCTCGACCATCCAAGTTCGCCGCCTAATGCATGGCAACTTTCGGCCCAAAGCCAAAACATCACGGTTTGCGCCTAAACCCTAATTTTGGCCGCGCCTACTCTATGACCAAGCCACGCTCAACACTGGCTGCTACAAACGAAGGGTTGCAATAATTGACGGCTACCCCTTCTCTTTGAGATGCAGATCTCGACCATCCAAGTTCGCCGCCTAACGCATGGCAACTTGCGGCCCAAAGCCAAAACATCACGGTTTGCACCTAAACCCTAATTTTGGTCGCGCCTAATCTATGTCAAAGCCATGCTCAACGTCGGTCGCTAAAACGGAGAGTTGCAATAATCAACGACTATCCTTCCTCTCGAGATGCAGATCTCGACTGTTCAAGTCCGCTACCTAACTTGCGGCCCAAAGCCAAAACATCACGGTTTGCACCCAAACCCTAATTTTGGTCACGCATATTCTATGGCAAAGCCATACCGACTCCACCATGGCCACCGGCATGCCACCATGCCACACGTAACACCATGTTTTACTATGAAAACACTCGAGACATCTAACACATGTCACAAACTGGGGGATGCTCATAAAGGGTATTGGTTTGGCGGTTTACAGCGTGCGGCATACACTACGCCCGTTACATGAAAGTGTCATAAGAATAAGGAGGTTAGTAAATACAGGGAGTAATTGTGAAAACGCTTTACTTCATTATGGAACATCAATTCCAGGCGTTACTGGTTACCACCTCCTCCCATTTACTCATCCTTTTCTATTTCTTACAAGACCAGAGTACGTTTCACTTGGACTTGTATAAATAGGTCTTACCTATTTCCACCAAACAACAAGTTTTGGGTCAGGAGCATACAACACTCAGAAACCACTTGCTAGCTTTCCCATCTGTTAGCTTTCACTTTCTGATACAAGTCAAACAACTACTCTTCCAGAATCAACTATTCTGGTCTCAACACTCTCTTCGCTTCCCTCCCTAAAACCAACCCTTCTCCTTCACTTTGTAACCGAAGCAAGTCTGGAATGGCCATTTCTTGGTTTAGGCTGGATTTGTACGCAGATTGATCTCTCGAATCTAAAGTACTCCCTTGCAAGACATTGTTTAGGGTTTAGACTCATTTTCTCACCCACTCACGCGAAATTATCAAAATCAGCAGAAATCGTTTTCACCCTCAAACAACCGGCGACCACAGCGGGAGGATTGATCTTCTGTCCTGCTGCCCATTTTCAAACTTTCGATCTCATCCTTCGACTCAGGTCTTGGGACGATAGCGACAAACCAGCTGCCCAGGGATCAACGACTCAGTTACCAGGCGGCCCAGTTACCAGTCACGACACAACAAGGGATGACTGGGGACTTCCCAGAGGTTAGAAGAAAACAATCCGACCAGAGATCGACGACTCGGTTATCAGATGACTCAGGGACGACTGGGGAATTTCCACAATCACGATGGTGCTTCCCACAAAACTCAGACTTACACCCGGAAGATTCATTTTTTTTTCGTCAGGAGATCCGAAAAACCGAGTAAGCCTTGCCTAGAAAAAATACATGATTTACTATTTCAAGTTTTCACAGAGATGATAAAAACTAATAGCCATATTGTTCCCATGTTTCATTTCGTGCTTTCTACTGTCGTACAACATTCACAATTCCATGGCTTTCCTGGGGTACTTGTGCTACTTATAGTCATAACCAAAACAACATTATTCTAAAACAATTCATTCCAAAAGAATAATCCAAAACCCTCATAGATAACAGTTATCTATCAATGTGCTTTGTTTTCCTTTCAAAAAAAAAGGGAAAGCCAACCCCTTTTATTTGCATAACACTTATGGAATTTGAACAAGGAAAGGATCTCCTATTTGAGCTACGTATGGAAAAAGACAACTGGGCCCGCAAGAACAAAGCCTCACGGTGCCGAACCGTTCGCGCCACGCCAAGCCCAGCCGTGCCAGCCACGATCCAATGCCCACGCCAAGCCATCACCCATTCCAAGCCGATCCAGCTAACAGCTTGCATCTTTTCCGGGTGCCCAAAGCAGCCTTGCATCCTTTCTAGCTCTAACATCTTGCATCCTTCCAGCGCTAAACGGCTTTCACCCTTCCAACGCCATCTTCTCCAATCCACAACCAGCCAAAGCAGCGCCATCCTCACCCTTCAAAATAGCGTCATGTCTCCAGCACTCCGTGATCAAAACTGTGCCATCTCTGCACGATACACCTACAATCACCATAACTAGAGCCGATTCCGCCACCACAACGTTTCTTCAAGTATGACAGCTCCAATCGTCACCGGAGACGCTGCTACTCCACCATCAGGGAGAGATACTGGAAGATCCGGAAGAAGCCGACCTCCTTTTACCACTGTCGATTTGATGAAAAGACAAAAGGTTCTCGTAAGGCTCAAACAGACGTGTTATAACTCAGGAAGAGTTACATATTTCCTTAAGACACTGACGGAGCGGCCACCATAAGAGTCACGTCAACCCAAGAGGGAGATGACAAAGAATACTTTTAATATCCGGCGCAGGCACTTCAGCAGGACATGCGTTTATAGATGAAGAGGCTCGCGTTGCTCTTGAACGCCTAGTAGAAGGGAATCAGCAATCCAATTTCATCACACGTAAAGATCAGGAACGAATTCTCCAAAATCGAAAGCAAAGGAAATCAGCAACCATCCTGAGTTCACAGAGACCCTCTTCCCGTCAAGAGCTGCACGATTTCTGGGGACTTCGCCCACAAAGTCGTGCAGTCTATGATGAAACAGTTATGTGAGATTCTATATTTCTCCAAGGCGTAGCATCAAGACATATTTGCATCCCTCAACCGCACTGCATCAGGAAAGCAGGTGTTTCCAGCCATGGAAGCCGTTCCCAAACCCCAACCTCTCCTGGAAAGCACGATCGATAGATGGAACTGGGGACTCCTAACCTCTGAGGGATGTCGAGTTTGACAGAACGCTGAGTGACGCGGTCTCCGACTTCAACATGGTAACCATCAAGGCTCTGAGAGTTGCAAGGCGTCGTTTTAACGTTCTATCCAGAAGTGGCTCCGCTTCAACGTTCTCCAGCTAGCCGACTCCGCTTCAATGTTCGCCGAATAGCCGCTCCCGCTTCAACGTTCGCTCCAAAGAGCCTGCTCCGCTCTTGCGTTCTCTCTATAAGCTGCTGCAGGATCCGAAGTCGAAGCTTCAACGCTTGTCTCCTTGAGTTTCAACGTACTCTCCAAGAGCCGAAGCCGCTTCAACACCACTCCTTCCTGCAAAGGGTCGTTGCACCACACTACCCATGTCAAGGATCAAAATCCAGCCAGCCAATCTTCGTAGTCATGGCCACCTTTTGATCCATCCCGCCAAAACTCGTGACCATGGACAGTTTGCTCGCTTACGCATCCAGCCAATCCTTTACTTCCATGGATGCCCATACAATTCTAGCCAACCTACATTGTTCCCACGACAATGTAGTCTCTTCTGATTACATCTGCTACCAAGAACTATTGCCGCTCATTTGTTGATACCAGCCAGAGCTTCACCGCAGCAGCAATCACTACAAAGATCTACACGGAATCCCTTCAATGTCAAAGCTCAGAAGACACGATCAACCAAAAGGTCATAGCCACAACAAGGTCATCTACTCTTCAAGGGTGTAGCGTAAGAATATCATCATCTCTCTCTGTCTAGAAGACGCCTTCAACGCTTTACGAGGCCACGGCGGATCATAAGCCTTCTCAGAGGAAAACAACTTCAAAAACTAAAGAAAAATGCGACCGGGGACTGCTCATTGCAGTCCATCCCGACGACCATCAAAGACTCATGAGATAACTCCACAGACGCGGCTGAAACATTTTCTTGAAGAAACGAGAGGAAGCCACGATAAAAACAACATAACTCTCTCATTCCTACCTCTTCGCTATCCAGAATATTTCGTCCATGTGCATCCCAAAGAACACATCCGGAAGAGTACAATAAGCTTGTATCAAACACCGTGGACATGGATTCAAGGCGATGCAATTAAAGTAGGCTACACAAGGAGACGACCAGCACGGGACGCTTTCACTCCCCTCAACCTAGTTATTTCTGATTTCAACATCATCACTGCCGAAGTTTTACGAGCCGCGGGAATTTCTCAACATGAAGTCGTACATGTGCATCGAAGACTCCAAAAGCACGCCACAAAGATACATTCACATATTCGGCTATTCCATCGGATCTAACAGAAATATAACTGGGGACTGCTCACCGCATCCCATTCCATACGATAGTCCAAGATTCAGAAGCTGGTTTGAAGGGTGTCCCCTAGGGCAAAGTCCTTGAAGACTTGATAGCAGTACGTCGGCAACGGAATGTCTCCCAACTCATCTATTTCATCCCGTGGCTTCGGAAGATTTCTACCATGCAATCATCCACGGCATATCATCATCGCGATCAGAAGGTCCATATACTGAACAACCTAAAACCAAGGATGGACCGACAACGCAACCACAATCTCCAAGATTAGCCCTGACATGATCATTGTCGAGCATATATTTCATCCATCCATCCCAAGAATGCAGTTGAGTTTTGGTAAATTTTGGAATCCACTGGAGAGACATTGCAGACGAAAGCACAGATCCAGACGAGCAACAAAAGAGGGTTGATACCTCTTTTCATGCGGATGGAGTTTCTAGAGTTTGAACAGAATGAAGATTCCTTCTTGCTCCATGAATACATGACTGGGCGCGACTATGCCACCTCGAGCCCGCAGCATCCCTCCTGAATTTTACTGTCGGGCTATTTTCACCTCCTAAACGAGCTCAGAACCTAAATATTCCCGCGAAGAGAGATAGAAAATTCTTTTCTGATAGAAATGGAGGGGCGGACCGTCAAAATCCGAGTTCATACGAGAACTCTACAACGATTCTATTAAAGGGCGCTAATTAGGGGTCGGCATGCCAAACCCTAATTTAGACAAAGTTGTCATCATTCCACGGGAACTGAAGCCGGTCGTCATCCTTCCAAGTAACTCAAGATAGCTCCACTCCAAGCTGCGCAACGCCTACTGCTCCACACAAGCCGCGCAACGCAAGCGACTCCATTCCAAGCCGGACCAAAGCTGGCGTGCTCCATTCCAAGCCGACCAATGCCGACGGCTCCATTCCAAGCTGCGCCCGAGATGCACCAAACTAAGACGAACCAAGCGCACCGAGCAAGCCGTGTCCAGCCGCACGGCCGGGCCAAGCGTCCGAGCCGCACCAAGCCGAGTCAGGCCTCACCAATCTGATCGATGTTAGAGACTCCATTCCAAGCCGCGCAATGCCTACGGCTCCCATTCCTAGCCACGCCAACAACTCGCTAAGCCAGCACCTCCGCGTTCCCTAGCCCAGCCAAGATGACGCGTGACCAAACCAAGCTGACATCCTGCATCTCAACCAGTAATCGCCTCTATATTTCACGGTTTAGCCAGTAACGACGCAAGTAGAATTCATGCAAGGCCGCCAACGCAAGGATCACAGATTCTCAAAACACTCTCGAAAAGGTTAGACAAATTGTCCTGACCATCTTTATGACCCGCCGCTTCGATTTTGTCCTTGTCTGTCACCATCTTATGCTTACCTCGCAATAATGCCCTGTTCCAAGCTAAGAGGGGACTTAATGTTGATAGTGGTTTTTAGCTTAGGGTTAAAATCGTAAACGCGCATCGACATGACGTCACTATGACCACTAGCACATTTATTGAATCAACCAAACATGCCTACATAAGAATTACCAGGGTACCTTTTATATATATATGTGTGTCATGTTCCACGTCGGAACCCATAGTATTGACTGGACATCATCTTTGTATATATCAAACCCTAATTCTCGCAACACCGTGCCAATGGAAAACCATGTCGCCACGTCTCGCGCCAAGGCATGCCAACCATGCCAGCCGCACCACCGTGCCAATGGCATACCATGCTAGCCACGTCTCCGCGCCAAGGCATGCCAACCATGCTAGACGCACCACCGTGCCAATGGAAAACCATGCCAGCCACGTCTCTGCGCCAAGGCATGCCAACCATGCCAGCCGCACCACCGTACCAATGGCAAACCATGCCAGCCATGTCTCCGCGCCAAGGCATGCCAACCATGCCAGCCGCACCACCGTGCCAATGGAAAACCATGCCAGCCGCACCACCGTGCCAATGGAAAACCATGCCAGCCATGTCTCTGCGCCAAGGCATGCCAATCATGCCAGCCGCACCACCGTACCAATGGCAAACCATGCCAGCCACGTCTCCGCGCCAAGGCATGCCAACTATGCCAGCCGTACCACCGTGCCAATAGAAAACCATGCCAGGCACGTCTCCGCGCCAAGGAATGCCAACCATGCCAGGCGTACCACCGTGCCAATGGAAAACCATGCCGCCACGTGTCTGCGCGCCAAGGCATGCCAAGCATGCCAGCCGTACCACCGTGCCAATGGCAAACCATGCCAGCCATGTCTCTACGCCAAGGCATGCCAACTATGCCGGCCGTACCACCATGTCAATGGCAAACCATGCCAGCCACGTCTCTTCGCCAAGGCATACTAGCCGTACCACCGTTCCAATGGCAAACCGTGCCAGTCATGTCCCTACGCAAAGGCATTCCAACCATGCCAACCGCACTATCGTGCCAATGGCAATCCATGTCATCCACGTATCTGCACCAAGGAATGCCAACCATGCCAGCCGCACCACCGTGCCAATGGCAAACCATGCCAGCCACGTCTCTACGCCAAGGAATGCCAACCATGCCATCTCGCACCACCATGCCGCCCGCGTCTCGCGCCAAGGCATGCCAACCATGCCAGCCCGCACCACCGTGCCAATGGCAAACCATGCCAGCCACGTCTCCACGCCAAAAAAAAATGGTTGGAATAATCAACGGCTACCCTTCTCTTTGAGATGCAGATCTCGACCATCCAAGTTCGCCACCTAACGCATGGCAACTTGCGGCCCTGATAGGTGTAGAATACACCGTATTTACTATCTAGAGTTTATGCTTTCTTTGTTATTTTTCGTGTGAATTTTGTATTTTACGCTTGTTTTGAGTTTTGTAGCTACTTTGGAGTCGCACAGAGGAAAAGAAGAAGAAATCATCAAAATTGAGCAAAAAGGGCAAACTTGTCATTTTATCAAGGGCGAAGACTATATGGAGCCCAGCCAAGGTTAAGGGGTGACTCACACATCGAAGGAAGGACAATAATAGTTAAGGGGAGGTCAAAGAGGTGTCCCTTATCAAAAGAAGTGAGTGAGAATAGCACTTGGGGTGTACTTAGTGGGTGTTTGAATCCACCCATACCCTAAGCCCATCTACCCTAACCATACCCTAAGCCCATCTACCCTAACCGCATTTTAGGACCCATACCGTCCAGGATCCATACCGCCCCATTTAACTTAAACCTATATCGAGGAGAGTTATTTCTCTCTTCAATCATTTTTCCACCTGAGAGTAAGCAAAAAGAAAACAGCACAGCTGCTGCTGTTAATCGAGAGGGAATCGATGGCTTCCGTTGTTGAAAACCAAAATCGATCGAGAAATTGAGATTAATTGGAAGGAGAGTTCATTGTTGCTATCACGAATTGGAAAATGGGTTTTACATAGATGAGAGATTTGATGGTGGTGGTGGTTGCGAATTGAAGAGCTGGAGATCGAGAGTGAGCTGCTGCTTTGAGATCGATGGGGGAAATCGGGGTTAGAGAAGATCTGTTTTCGATCCGTGAGAAAAGAAAAGCGACCATGTCTGCTAATCCGTGAGGAATCGATGATGGTTTTAGGGTTGAGATTCCAGTGATTGAGGTGGTGTTAAAGGCGTTGGGGAAAGTCGGTGAAGTTGTTGATATATCACCCGATTAATTGAGCACGAGTGGAAGAAATGGATTCATTTTAAGAAGAGATGGGTTCGTGGTTGTTTAATTTAGGGTTCGTTATTGTTGGTCGAGTGAAGGAGAAAGGGTTAATGTGTATTTTGAGTTAAATCTGCTGGTTGTCTGGAATGATGGAATTTTGGGTCAGTGGTGATTTGTATTGCGAAAGTTGGGATTGGAAAATGAAATTGGGGTTTAAACTTAAATCTGGGTAGCAAGATGGTCTTGGTATGGATAGTAATTGGTCTTGTGTATCTTTGGAGCTGCTTGTGTTGGTTGTTTGAACTCCATCTTGTATTGGGTTGAGTTCATACTGTTGATGTTAAGGAAATGGTGGAGAAGTTGGATGAGGATAGGCAGAAAGGTTGCTGCTGATAGTGAGACTCAGTGATGGGGGCTGGTGGCTCTCGAAGTTGCGGCTCGATGATGATGCAAAGGTGTTGATGGACCGTGTCTTTGTGACAAGGGAAATGCAGTGAGTTGGGAGGATACAGGGCAATGTGAGGCTTGGCAGGAGTGAAAGTGTGACTCTGGGTTGGAACTGCAGGTGCAATAGCAAGACTCAGTGGAGGAGGTCATGGAAGTGAAAGGAAATAAAGGCAATTGTGTTGCCAAGAGTTACAGGGAAGCTATGGCTCAGGTTGAGTTTATTACAGGGCTATGAGCATTGAAGTTGTAGAGCAGGAATTGGCCTGAGAAGAGAATTGGTAGGAGCTGAAATATGTGGCTGTGCTGGTGCTGCTGGATGAATGGAAAATGGCAGGTTGAATGTGTTGTTACAGGGAGGTGGCAGTAGCAATGTGGTGGCGATGATTTGAGTTTGTGAATTGGGGAGAGCGGTGCGGTGGTTGAAATGAAGTGGCGGGTTGGTGGTATTGTTTGGTGCATCAATGGCAAGGCTTGCAAGACGGGTGATGGCTTTGAGGGGATGAAGATGCGGTGAGGAAGTAGCCATCATGGCTGAGTAGGTATTGAGTGAAGCACAAGGATTGTGCATCACAAGACTTTGGCTTTGTGCAAAGTGGTTTGACCGATTTGGATCACTGACTCGGTTCTGACTCCGAGTTGACTCAGTGACTCAGCCGACTAAGACTGAGTCAGACCAGCTGACTCATTGGCTGACTTTCTTCTTCCCTTTGACTGTTGACTAACGGTTGACTCGTTTGACCGTTAGTCCTAACGGTGGACCGGACGGAATATTCCATCGAATATTCTCTCGACGGAGAAATTTCCAGGTGGCCGGCGGCGACGTTTTCCGGCCAAATTCCGGCCACAATCCCAGTTTTCCGGCGAGCAAAATTCCAGAATTTTCTATGGACCTCTCTCATGGGTGTGAAGACTTGGGCTAGGAATTGGATGGAGAATTGGACTCAAATTTGGAAAGAGAAGGTGGAAGAGAAGAGAAAGACTTGAATTTGGAAGTTGAATTGCAAAAGGAAAAGGATTCTAATCCTTAGAAGATTTGGAGAATTTTGAAGCCTATAAATAGAGAAGTTTTCTACAACTTCTACACACCTCTCTACACACATCTCTACACACACAATTCTTTTCTTTTCTTATTCTTTGTGTGAACTCTTTTAACATGAGTAGTTAATTTTATTGATTGAGGATGAATTCCTAGTTCTTAACATGATTTGAGTTTTTGTTTTCAAATTCTATCTTGAAGTTTTTCACATAATTATCGCTTGTTTTTACTAATAGGAGTGATCTTAAAGACATTCATGATTGATTGATAGATTGTTTGGGTGGCCAACTAAATTGATTTGTTAATTCGATCTAAAGCTAGTGAAAGTTAGGGGATAAGTAATCGTTCTTTGACTCTTTACATAAGTAGCAAACACGAGACCTTGCGGAGGGATTCCGTGGAGCAATTGTGTGTAGAAACAACGTTAGCAAGTAGACCTTGAGCTAAGAGTCTAACTACTAATATCAACCTAAGAAATTCACAAAACCTAATGCATGAGCTAAGTTACATCTAGGTTGAGCTAATTCTAGGTGGCTTGGTGATTAGAATCCGGTAGTCGAGAACTTCCGTGTGTGGGTGATATAAGGGATTTAGGGGTTTAGCACCGAGCTATTTGCTTTACCTACGGTTGGTGATAATCTGTGACTAATAACAAGTAGAAAAGAACATAACTTTAATCATTGTTTCGTAACGAAGAAGGATTCCTTGATCTTGTCTCTCTTATTGCTTTCAACTTTACCTTTTAATTGCTTTGTTTATTTTCTTTTTGTTTTTTACACCCCCCTTTCGTGACAACTTTTACAACTAGAATCTCGTGCTCCTCGTGGGATCGACCTTGACTGCCCTATATTACTTGTTAATTAGGTAGTAAAGTATTAATTAATTTGTTGTGGTACGACACGCATCAAATTTTGGCGCATTTCTTGGGGAGCAGACGGATGATTTTAGTTGTTTTTATTATTTTTGCTTTATTCTTGCTTTGTTGGATTCTATTCCGTATCTAACTTAGTTTTTGAATCGTATTTCAGGTATCGGTTTTCCAATGTATGGTGGACAAGAGCAAGCATATTACAACAATCAATACGGTTTTCAACCTCAACATTATGACAAATTCCAACCATCCTTAGGATACAATCAAAACCAATATTTTGGCTATGATAAATTTTCTAGAACCTTATGGATATTCTCATACATATCAACAACCTTATGACGGTAATGTGCGTTATGACTAATAATTTGTTTTCTAGAGAGAATTTGGAATATACTCCTCTTCATCGTGTTTTTCCTTCACTTTTTCCAAAGAGGAGATGCCGTCTAGAAACTCTATCAACGGTGGTAAGCGTGTGAACGTCAGAAACTTACCTTTAAATTATACAAACCTGGAAGATGATGGAGACTCGGAAGAGCTTGTCGCAGAAATTAGTAGGATTATTCATATGGAACTTAAACGACGTCGGGATAAAGGTTATGAGACCGATGAAGATTCTTATTATGGTGAGTCCGAAAATGAAGATGATTGTGTTGAAAAGGACCAACCTTTGGAGACTTTTGATGACGCTAGTGTAGATTACTCGAGCCTTGATCTTAATAATGATCAATCACCTATTCAAAAGGAAGAGCTTGAGGAAGATGCATTTATTGCTTGGCAAAAATTTCTTAAGGAAAGATGGGAGTCCGCGGAAATGTATGAATGTTCCGACAATGAGGAAGTTATTCCAACTCCGGATCATAATAACGATCCTTCACCTATTCAAAAGGAGGAGATTGGGTGTGACTTACCTATTATTGTAAACGGTGTAACACCCGCACATGAAAATCTTACAATTTATACCGATGAAATTCATTTTTGTGAATGGCCCGATTCCGATGATGAGAATGTTGAAGAGATGATGCTAGAGGATGAAACCACATTCATTGATTTTGTGGAAGACCCAATTGAACTTGCGAATGATTTTAATGATGCCGAGACTTTGGTTAAGGTAGAAAACGACGAAGAATGGTTGCAAGGTTTAATAGAGGACCACGATATACAAGAGGTAATTAATTCACTTGAATTTTTTAAGGATGAAGAGGATTCTATAATACAAGAATTTGTGAAAGGTTTGTCTAACCCTTTGCCTATTGATTCTTCTCCTTTACCTCCTATTGGTTTGAATGTATGTGCTTCGAAAGTATTTTTGGATGATTTTGTTTCTAAATATCCACCATTGGAAACACTTGATACTAACACTATGCAGGTTTGCCACGAAGAATACATGGAAGTTCCCGATTTCTATGTTCTTTATACACTTCCGAGTGTGGACGAGAATAAGTGTGGGGGAAATTTCTATCGAGCAATAATTTCATTATTATTTTCTTGTGCTAATATTTGTATGGAGTTATTGTTTGCAAAACAGGTATTATGGGTGGATCCTCAAATTTTCAGATTGTTAGTATATGGGGAATGAATCTTACAAGAGCTAAGTCGGGCCGTCGACTTTAAAACAAGCGCTTAATGGGAGGCAACCCATAGGTTTTGTATTTCTTATCCTTTTGCTTTTTGTTATTTCTTTTTCTTGTTTCTTATAATGTTAAAATCTCCCACCTTGACTTTACTAGGAGGATTCAATTACATTGAGGACAATGTAAGGTTTAAGTGTGGGGGAGTGGTTAAGCATGTTTTTAAAACAAAAATTACAAAAAAATGAAAAAATTTGAAAAAAAAAAAAAAAAAAGGTTTTACTTAAAAATTCCAACTTTTAAAGATTTTAGAGTCCCTAGCATATTTCTAGGTATGTTTACATAGAGATTTTGACCGACATAATTGAACTTGGAAATGTTAGAGAACTACATTCGGATTTCTTGTTTGTTTGAGTGTTAAATAATGGATTTAATCATGCGGTGATGCGAATTTGGTGCAGGGAGAAAGGCGTTATTAGAGTTGTGATCAATCATTAGTGGAGACTACCCGTATTCATATCATGTGAGGCACCGACCAGAAATTCTTCCATCTACTAAAGAGCTTCTTTTGAGTGTGTGTCACCATACGTCAATTCCGGGTAGAATGGTGAGCTACCCAACCTCCCACCAATAAAAGCACTACTCTTTGATCTCTTGAGTGCTAATTTTGTCAATCATGAGGGTGACGTCCATGGATGAAAGCTTCCTTCGTGTAGTTCGATTAGCAGTTAGCACCACTCTCTCTCTCGACAACAACGGATCCATAGAAACACTCTCATCATCAACAAGGAGCGACATCAAAATCTACAAGGAAAGTTGGAAAAGTTTAAGGTTTACAAGCAACGGAACGAGAAAAAGAGCAAATTTCAAATTCAAGTAAAAGCAACATACAAAAGAGCGGATTTTACATATATGTTGAAGACTTACACTACAATGAGGTAATTTTATATTCAAGTATGAAGACTTATTCATGAAAGCAAAGAAAATTAAAAGGTGAGAATTTTTGAAAGTTTATGATTTCAAGACAATACAAGTTGTGAAGAATCAAGCGTTAAAATACTTCTCCCACGGCCATGGCTTATTTTTGTATTTAATTTCTTTTGTTCAAAAAAAAAAAAAAAAAAAAAAAAAAAAAAAAAAAAGAGAGAAAAACAAGAGAAATATTTGTTCTTATTTAATGAGCCGTGGGGAAGGAAAATATATAAGGAAGTTTCAAGCGACAAGGATTTTAAGGTAAAAAGAGTTACAAATTGTTAAGGATTTATGAAATTCAAGTGTTTATCATCAATAGTTGAAACCGAAGACGAAGACCATGAAGATCAAGACGAGGAGCGGAAGATGTTTCTATTGGATGCCGTGAGAGTGGTGTTATCATAATTAGCGATCGGATGTGAAGGTGAGTAAGTAATCTCATCCTCGATAAAAATGGTTGATTTCCTTTCTTAGAGATCGTCAGAAAAATGGTTTTTCAAAATATTAAAAGATGTGGGTTTTAAAAAATATTTCGGAAGTTTTCCTTCCCATCATTCAACGTGTCGCAGGAATTCTTTCTTCATTCCTACCTGCACACATGTGAGAACCATAAAAATTTGTCTTTTTGAGTGCAATTATCATAAAATCCTATTTGGTGAGGCGAAGTCGAGGCGAAATGCTTATTGATCGTTTCTCAAACACGCGTTCTCTCATTATGGTGTGGTTATTTCTCACTCAACATTTAAGAACGAGAATATGTTCTTTGGTATTTCTAACTTCTTATTACTAGCATGCGAAATTCTATGTCCTCATAACTCTTTGGATGCTTGTGACGCTTTGAACGCTTTGAAGTTGTGAGTTTTTAGTTTGATTTGCTCGAGGACTAGCAAAGTCTAAGTGTGGGGGAATTTGATAGGTGTAGAATACACCGTATTTACTATCTAGAGTTTATGCTTTCTTTGTTATTTTTCGTGTGAATTTTGTATTTTACGCTTGTTTTGAGTTTTGTAGCTACTTTGGAGTCACACGAGAGGAAAAGAAGAAGAAATCATCAAAATTGAGCAAAAAGGGCAAACTTGTCATTTTATCAAGGGCGAAGACTATATGGAGCCCAGCCAAGGTTAAGGGGTGACTCACATTATGAAGGAAGGACAATAATAGTTAAGGGGAGGTCAAAGAGGTGTCCCTTATCCAAAAGAAGTGAGTGAGAATAGCACTTGGGGTGTACTTAGTGGGTGTTTGAATCCACCCATACCCTAAGCCCATCTACCCTAACCATACCCTAAGCCCATCTACCCTAACCGAACCTGTAGACCCATACCCGTACCCGGATCCATACCCGCCCCATTTAACTTAAACCTATATCGAGGAGAGTTATTTCTCTCTTCAATCATTTTTCCACCTGAGAGTAAGCAAAAAAAGAAAACAAAGACATTCGCCTTTAATCGAGAGGGAATCGATGGCTTCCGTTGTTGAAAACCAAAATCGATCGAGAAATTGAGATTAATTGGAAGGAGAGTTCATTGTTGCTATCACGAATTGGAAAATGGGTTTTACATAGATGAGAGATTTGATGGTGGTGGTGGTTGCGAATTGAAGAGCTGGAGATCGAGAGTGAGCTGCTGCTTTGAGATCGATGGGGGAAATCAGTTAGAGAAGATCTGTTTTCGATCTGTGAGAAAAGAAAAGCAGCCATGTCTGCTAATCCGTGAGGAATCGATGATGGTTTTAGGGTTGAGATTCCAGTGATTGAGGTGGTGTTAAAGGCGTTGGGGAAAGTCAGTGAAGTTGTTGATATATCAGCCGATTAATTGAGCACAGTGGAAGAAATGGATTCATTTTAAGAAGAGATGGGTTCGTGGTTGTTTGATTTAGGGTTCGTTCTGTTGGTCAGTGAAGGAGAAAGGGTTACTGTGTATTTTGAGTTAAATTTGCTGGTTGTCTGGAATGATGGAATTTTGGGTCAGTGGTGATTTGTATTGCGAAAGTTGGGATTGGAAAATGAAATTGGGGTTTAAACTTAAATCTGGTAGCAAGATGGTCTTGGTATGGATAGTAATTGGTGCTGTGTATGCTGGAGCTGCTTGTGTTGGTTGTTTGAACTCCATCTTTGTATTGAGTTGAGTTCATACTGTTGATGTTAAGGAAATGGTGGAGAAGTTGGATGAGGATAGGCAGAAAGGTTGCTGCTGATAGTGAGACTCAGTGATGGGGGCTGGTGCTGCTCTGAAGTTGCAGCTCAGATGATGCAAGAAGGTGTTGATGGGACTGTGCTGTGACAAGGGAAATGCAGTGAGTTGGGAGGATCTGAGGCAATGTGAGGCTTAGCGGGAGTGAAAGTGTGACTACGGGGTTGGAACTGCAGGTGCAATAGCAAGACTCGGTGGAGGAGGTCATGGAAGTGAAAGGAAATAAAGGCAATTGTGTTGCCAAGAGTTCTGAGGAAGCTATGGCTCGGAGTTGAGTTTATTACGGGGCTATGAGCATTGAAGTTGTAGAGCAGGAATTGGCCTGAGAAGAGAATTGGTAGGAGCTGAAATATGTGGCTGTGCTGGTGCTGCTGGATGAATGGAAAATGGCAGGTTGAATGTGTTGTTACAGGGAGGTGGCAGTAGCAATGTGGTGCTGATGATTTGAGTTTGTGAATTGGCAGAAGCATTGCACAGTGGTTGAAATGAAGTGGCAGGTTGGTGGTATTGGCTGGTGCATCAGTGGCAAGGCTTGCAAGACAGGTGATGGCCTGAGGGGATGAAGATGCAGTGAGGAAGTAGCCATCATGGCTGAGTAGGTATTGAGTGAAGCACAAGGATTGTGCATCACAAGACTTTGGCCTGTGCAAAGTGGTTTGACCGAGCCGGGATCACCGACTCGGTTTGATTTTCGAGTTGACTCGGTGACTCGGTAGACTAAGACTGAGTCAGACCAGCTGACTCATTGGCTGACTTTCTTCTTCCCTTTGACTGTTGACTAACGGTTGACTCGTTTGACCGTTAGTCCTAACGGTGGACCAGACGGAATATTCCATCGAATATTCTCTCGACGGAGAAATTTCCAGGTGGCCGGCGGCGACGTTTTCCGGCCAAATTCCGGCCACAATCCCAGTTTTCCGGCGAGCAAAATTCCAGAATTTTCTATGGACCTCTCTCATGGGTGTGAAGACTTGGGCTAGGAATTGGATGGAGAATTGGACTCAAATTTGGAAAGAGAAGGTGGAAGAGAAGAGAAAGACTTGAATTTGGAAGTTGAATTGCAAAAGGAAAAGGATTCTAATCCTTAGAAGATTTGGAGAATTTTGAAGCCTATAAATAGAGAAGTTTTCTACAACTTCTACACACCTCTCTACACACATCTCTACACACACAATTCTTTTCTTTTCTTTGTGTGAACTCTTTTAACATGAGTAGTTAATTTTATTGATTGAGGATGAATTCCTAGTTCTTAACATGATTTGAGTTTTTGTTTTCAAATTCTATCTTGAAGTTTTTCACATAATTATCGCTTGTTTTTACTAATAGGAGTGATCTTAAAGACATTCATGATTGATTGATAGATTGTTTGGGTGGCCAACTAAATTGATTTGTTAATTCGATCTAAAGCTAGTGAAAGTTAGGGGATAAGTAATCGTTCTTTGACTCTTTACATAAGTAGCAAACACGAGACCTTGCGGAGGGATTCCGTGGAGCAATTGTGTGTAGACAACAACGTTAGCAAGTAGACCTTGAGCTAAGAGTCTAACTACTAATATCAACCTAAGAAATTCACAAAACCTAATGCATGAGCTAAGTTACATCTAGGTTGAGCTAATTCTAGGTGGCAGTGATTAGAATCCGGTAGTCGAGAAGGTGTCCGGTGATATAAGGGATTTAGGGGTTTAGCACTGAGCTAGTCTGCTTTACCTACGGTTGGTGATAATCGTGACTAATAACAAGTAGAAAAGAACATAACTTTAATCATTGTTTCGTAGAAACGAAGAAGGATTCCTTGATCTTGTCTCTCTTATTGCTTTCAACTTTACCTTTTAATTGCTTTGTTTATTTTCTTTTTGTTTTTTTACACCCCCCTTTCGTGACAACTTTTACAACTAGAATCTCGTGCTCCTCGTGGGATCGACCTTGACTGCCCTATATTACTTGTTAATTAGGTAGTAAAGTATTAATTAATTTGTTGTGGTACGACACGCATCAGGCCCAAAGAAAAACACCACGGTTTGCACTAAGCCCTAGTTTTGGCCGTGCTTATACCATGCCAGCCTTTCCTTCACGTCACTGGCTGCCAAAACGAAGGGTTGCAACGATCAACGACCACCTTTCCATCTAAGATGCAGATCTTAACCGTCCAAGGTCACCAGCTTACGCGTGGCAACTTGTATCCCAAAGCCAAGCCTTAATTGTGGTCGCGCACAAACTACGCCAAGACCCCAGCTTTTGGCCGCGCCTAACTACACAAAAATCCTAGCTTGCCGGCCATACTTTCATGCCGCCGACTACCAAACGAAGGGGGTTGCAATAATCGGATACCCTTCTCTTTGAGATGCGAGATCTTGACCACACAAGTTCGCAACCTCGACGCATGGCAACTTGCGGCCCAAAGCCAAACATCACGGTTTGCGCCTAAACCCTAATTTTGGTCGCGCCTACTCTATGACCAAGCCATGCTCAACGGCGCTGCTACAAACGAAGGTTTGCAATAATCAACGGTTACCCTTATCTTGGAGATGCAGATCTCGGCCACACAAGTTCGCCACCTGACACATGGAAACTTGCGGCCCAAAGCCAAACATCACGGTTTGCGCCTAAACCCTAAGGGTTGCAATAATCAACGCTTACCCTTCTCTTTGAGATGCAAATATCGACCACACAAGTTCGCAACCTGACGCATGGAAACTTTCGGCCCAAAGCCAAACATCACGGTTTGCGCCTAAACCCTAATTTTGGTCGCGCCTACTCTATGATCAAGCCATGCTCAACCTTGATACAAACGAAGGGTTGCAATAATCAACGGTTACCCTTATCTTTGAGGGCAGATCTCGACCACACAAGTTATCCACGACGCATGGCAACTTGCGGCCCAAAGCCAAACATCACGGTTTGCGCCTAAACCCTAATTTTGGCGCGCCTACTCTATGACCAAGCCATGCTCAACACCGCTGTTCAAACGAAGGGTTGAAATAATCGACGGCTACCCTTCTCTTTGAGATGTAGATCTCGACCATCCAAGTTCGCAGCCTAACGCATGGCAATTTGCGGCCCAAAGCCAAAACATCACGATTTGCGCCTAAACTCTAATTTTGGCCGCGCCTACTCTATGACCAAGCCACGCTCAACACCGGGCCGCTACAAACGAAGGGTTGCAATAATCGACGGCTACACTTCTCTTTGAGATGCGAGATCTCGACCATCCAAGTTCGCCGCCTAACGCATGGCAACTTGCGGCCCAAAGCCAAAACATCACGGTTTGCAGCTAAACCCTAATTTTGGTCGCGCCTAATCTATGTCAAAGCCATTCTCAACGCTGGCTGCTAAAACGGAGAGTTGCAATAATCAACGGCTATCCTTCCCTCCGAGATGCGAGATCTCGACCGTTCAAGTCCGCTACCTAACTTGCGGCCCAAAGCCAAAACATCACGGTTTGCACCCAAACCCTAATTTTGGCCGCGCATATTCTATGGCAAAGCCATACCGACTCCACCATGGCCACCGGCATGCCACCATGCCACACGTAACACCATGTTTTACCATGAAAACAATCGAGACATCTAACACATGTCACAAGGCGGGGATGCTCATAAAGGGTATTGGTTTGGCGGTTTGGCGTGCGGCGTACACTACGCCCGTTACATGAAAGTGTCATAAGAATAAGGCGGTTAGTAAATACGGGGAGTAATGGTGAAAACGCTTTCCTTCATTATGGAACATCAATTCCAAAGCGTTCTTGGTTACCACCTCCTCCCATTTACTCATGCGTTTCTATTTCTTACAAGACTTGAGTACGTTTCACTTGGACTTGTATAAATAGGTCTTACCTACTTCCACCAAACAACAAGTTTTGGGTCGGGAGCATACAACACTTAGAAATCACTTGCTAGCTTTCCCGTGTTAGCTTTCACTTTACGATACAAGTCAAACAACTACTCTTCCGAGAATCAACTATTCTGGTCTCAACACTTTCTTTGTTTCCCTCCCTAAAACCAACCCTTCTCCTTTACTTTGTAACCGAAGCAAGTCTGGAATGGCCATTTCTTGGTTTAGGCTGGATTTGTACAGATTGATCTCTCGAATCTAAAGTACTCCCTTGCAGTACATTGTTTAGGGTTTAGACTCAGTTTCTCACCCACTCACGCGAAATTACCGAAATCAGTAGAAACCGTTTTCACCCTCAAACACCTATTAATCAATTATCAAGACAACTCAGGAGAGCAAATATTGAGTTACCAGTAACAAGAAGAACTGTTGGTTCCTCACAAATAGTTCAGGATGCTGCTGATGAATGGACCTTTGGAATAATGGGAAAGCTAACATGGAAGACAAAAATATATATGAGAACAATAAGGGAGGAGATAAACTCACTATGGAGAAACTACAGAAACAAGAAGATAAGAGTGATGGGTCACAACTTAATTCTAGTTCGGCGAACTCGAGAGGAGGAAATATATGAAGTTATCGAAACGGTCCATGGATTATAGGGGAAGCCCTCTTTCTTTGTTCAAAAATATACAAATGGAATACATAGTGATTACAAATTCACCCATCAAGTCTTTACAGTACAATTCAAGTACTTGAAACTAGAACATCTTAATAGTCTAGTAGTGGATGAAGCAATAAGGTTTATGGGTAAGAAGATATCTACACACCCTCCAAACTGTCGACCCCGTTAGGGAAACACGGTAAAGGAAAGAATAGAGATGAGTATCAAGGAACCATTACACAGAGGAGGATGGTGGAATATAGTTACTAACGAAAAGGTTTGGATCCGATATCATTGGGAATTGCAACCAAAGAAGATCTGCCCAAAGTGCTTCGTTGTTGACCATGATGAAAACAAGTGTATGCATTGGTCAAATCTTTTATATTTAGATATTTTGTCAGAAGAAGAATATGCAGAATACTTGAGAGATGAGGCAGATGTTTATGAAGGAAATGATGGGGAAATGGAGTATGGATGCCAATGTTACGTTTTTTGAGGAGGGCTCAGAAGAGACTAATGAAGAACTGTGACAAACAAAGAGAATGCGTAACTCTGAGCTAAATGGAGACCCATCTATGAACCCACATAACATCCATGTCCTACCACCAAGCGGCACTAAGAATAACAATGCTACTGATATGGAAAGCCATAATAACTCGATGATGGGAGCAAATGAACCATAACATACCACTGCTGAAGCCACAAACAAAAGTCGGGATCATACCATGCAGGTATATCTGAAACTTTTTTAACAAGCAACATTTTACGTATCTCTCACTTTAAATTTTATTACTTCTATTTCATCAAGCGCATTAAATTTTCTCGTCTATTTTTCTCACAATATGCGTATCATATCTTGGAATTGCAATGGGTATCTTGCAAAAGATACTAGGATGTATTTGTCTGACATTAACAAAAGCCTCAACCCTGATATCATCTTCTTACAAGAAACCAAAGTTGATTCAAATAAAATTCTTCAACATGTCAGACCATTAGGTTTTCCTAATATCTCTTATGTACCTTCCATAGGTAGAGCTAGAGGTATTTGCCTCTTGTGGAAAGATGGCTTCCAACTACAAATAGTGTATCAAGATAACAATATGTTTCACTTTGTCTTGTTAGAAGCTGATTTTGCTAAGCCTCATTGGCTTTTATCATGTGTTTATGGCTAACCTTACCTACAAGAAAAGAAAGTTCAATGGAACTTTATTAAAACATTTTGTGATACCTATAACATTGATGCTCCATGGATCCTTCTAGGAGACTTAAACATGACCATGCATGCTGATGAAAGAGCCAGTAGCTCTGGATCCTCTTCCAAATCCTCCAAGATTGTTCAGATAATTCATGAAACTGGTTTAACCGATCTAGGGTATCATGGGAGTCCATACACTTGGACTAGTGGGAAAAATGGAACAGGTAGGATAAGATCTAGGATAGATAGAGCCCTTATGAATCCAGAATGGTTAATATCTTTTCCTAATACTATATTAAAAGATCTACCAATTCTGTGATTTGATCACTGTTTATATTTTTAGACTTGTACCCTAATGAGATTGTTAAAAGTAGAAGTTGGAAATTCTTTGAATGCTGGCTTAGAGAGTCATCCTGTAAAAATCAAATAAAAAATTCTTGGTCTAATAATTTGCAAGGTTCTGCTGCTTTTAGGCTTGATAAGAAGTTAGATACAACTAGGAGAGATTTTTCAAAATGGAACAAAGATACTTTCGGAAATATACATGATAGAATTAAATGCCTCCAGGATGAACTAACTCTTGTGCAGAAATCACCAACCAGTGAAGACACAATACACGAGATAAAAGAGATAGAAACAGAAATTAATGAATGGCATGCTCGTGAAGAAGAGTTCTACAGAAAACAATCAAGAGACACGATGTTCCATGAGATTGATCAAAACACCAAATATTTTCATCTACCCCGTCTTTAGTTACCATGTAAATAGGCAACTACCATGTCATAAACGAAAAAATAATGCAAGAAAAATCACAATCAGATAATTAAGTCAAGAGCCACACCAAACTATGAGAATTTAGAGGAATTGGGTAAAATATGGTTCTAATGGACGAGTAAAAATTAGCATGGGTGAAATGGACACCAAAGAAATAGCAAGAATGAATCTGGATTCATCCTGGCTTAAACTTAAAAAATAGCGAGGATGAAACTGGATGCATCGATGTAAATTAAAAATAAGAAAAAGTATTTGAAAATGGGTAGGATGAAACTGTTTATATCCTGGCTATTTTTACATTCTCGTCCATTTAAACAGTATCAAATTTTACATGTCTTTTTCACCCAGGAATTGTCGTTATTGGGTTAATTGACCAATTTTGTGTAGAATTTATGGTTCAGATATCCACATTTATTTATCCTCGTTTGATTGGGGACCAAGGATTTTAATTGGGGGCCTCCACTAGAGGACAAAAAAGGTCACCCCAACCTAATTTTGGTCACCCCTTATAATTTTTTTTTATAATTGACTAAAATGCCCCTAAATAATTAGTGATAATCTTAATTAATTAGAGTTTAAATTCTTTCTTTTCACAATTTTTTTTCTTTTTTTTTTTGGCCCAGATTTGTATGAAAAATCGTCATGGTATTAAAGTGTTTCAGTGACGACTCTAAACCGTCGTTAATGTTTTGACTGTCCCAGGGACGACTCTAAGAAGTCGTTATTTCCTATAAAAGAGTCATTATCTTCGAGGAGTCATTAATGGCGGAAATGTACGACAGTTTAGAGTCGTCATATACATAATAAATTCCTTGACCCTTTGAAAGAGTCGTTATTGTTTTTATTTTGTATATGACGACTCTAAACTGTTGTTATGGTTTTTGAAGTGTCGTTACTGACAGTCGTTATTCTCTAAAAAGAGTCGTTATCTTCGAAGAGTTATTAATGGAGAAATGCACAAAAGGGTCGTAATAGTATTGAATACGACAATGACGACCCTTAACAGTCGTTATTGTCATTAAAGGGTCGTTAATTAGAATCGATATTGGAAAAAGAAAAAAATTTCGTAAAGGGTAAAACAGTACTTTTACTATCGGTTTAATACAATTCTGAAAAATTTTGGGTGTAAGTTAAATGTCAAGGCCCCCAATTAAAATCTCTGGCCCCAATCAAAACTAGGTTATTTATCTGAAGGTTTTGAACTTTCGTATGATTCCTAGTGATTATGCTTCAAAGATGTTTTCTTGACAGCACCTCATTTCTCTTTCTATCCCACTCGATTGGTCAAATCGTTCATTATCCAATCCAATGGTTTGATTAGATTTGTGGTGAATATCTTCATCTTACAACTCTCTTTTGGTTGGACAGTAAGAAATTTTCTCTCATTATATTTTTCAAAACAAAAATTCTAAACAGACTACGGGAAAACCGAGAAGAAAAAACCGCCCCTCACGGCCCACCCTGCACGTCTCCTGAGGGGCGGGGCCCACTGGAACCCACACAATAAATTAAAAAAACTGTGAGAGGCGATTTTAAGAGGATTTTTTTCCTCGGTCTGTTAAGAACTATTCTCTCTGTTTTTGGAAAAAAGATACCTTCACTTTTTCATTTTAGCCTAAAAATATGCCAAATTGAAAATGTGAAAGTATCTCTTTTCCAGAAACGGAGGGAGTACTGTTTTCAAAAATCAAATCAGAGATCCAAACATTCTCAGAGAGTGTAGACAAAATCGTACTCCGGAATGTGAAGGGCTAAACAAAAGGAGTCTTGTTTTTCCCTTTCACTCTAAGTACTAGAAAAAAGTCTTTGTATATATAATCACGTTTCATGAGTTTCCTTATTTGTTTTTTTAATCATTGTAGCATTTAATTGTTAAAGATTTTCTACTTCTCACGTTTTAAATCACAACAAGATCAAAACTTAAACATCCAAATCACACTTGTATTGAATGTAAGAACAAACGTTCCATTCGCTTTTCAACAACCACAAAGTATGACGGAACAACCGGCATTTGAAGGTGGCACCGGTCTAGAACACAGACAAAAAGTTGGGGTGGGCTTAAGGGTGCACACGTCTGAAAGAAAAACCGGACCGTCTAGGAACCTCGGAACCGTACTTGGTTTTGTCAAGAATCGAGGAAGGGGATACAGTACCGGTCCAAAAGCGAGAACCGGCCTGCAGGGGTACATGTACATGACCCTATTCATGTCTAAAATCCCGTTTGTCTTAGAATAATACGACCATTAGATTTAGGGATTTAACCGATGGTGGTATATATAGAAATAAGATCGGAGAAGAATAAATGGGTTTCTCATTTTCTTTTTCCTCCTTCTTTGCGGCTCCTCTTTCTCGATAGAATGGAATGGATGAATACATGTTGTGATGATGTTGACAGAAACGCAGGAGATGCAAAGATTCAATTGAGTTGGTAATTGGTTAGTTGTGAGTATTCGTGGCTCTGGCGGTGTGGTAATGAAGTAGAAAGAACTAGCTTGATGTTTACATCACCGCAGAAGTTTTGAGCTTCTTTGTGATTGGAGATAAAGAAGTTATGGTAGTTGTTGTTGCAACGAGAAATGAAGAAGAGTAGGGATTGTTGAATGCCTTGAGAGTTGCAGTGATGGGTTGAGCTGGAACTGCAGTTTAAGGTGGTTTAATGACAGTGGTCTAGAGAGTGGGTTGCAGTTGATGGCTGTAGCAGTACATGACCAGAGGAACTGAAGATGTTGTGTGACTATGAATCGGTGGTAATGAGATGATAGGATGTGTATGAACTGATGATTGTGAGGCATTTCAGGAATTCAAATTGTTTACAGTGAATAGAAGCTAATAAGAGATGGGCTATGCACTTGAATTCAAGCAAAGCTGCTTAATATGACAGAAATTTGTCTTGAAAAATTGGAAAATCATGCGAAATTTTGACAAAAGTACCAGACTAATCTTGGAACCGTCACGATCATGTACTTGTCCCGAATGATAACGGAACCGAAAAAAGAGGTACATGTACCTGTCCAAAAACTAAGAACCGAGACTAGGGAGGTCCAGGTACTCGGCCTCGGCAAGAACCGAGCCGAACCGTCACCGTGTCCACCCTTAGGTGGGCTTCACTCTCTGTATAACGAAACTTGCCATGAATATAAAATTTAATTAAAAATGCTGTTTTCTTTTTCCGTTTTTCTTATCTCTCTCGATCAAAAGATGCTGACATCTTCACAATGACCATTGATTAGTGTCATGACGCCATCAGAGGTCAAACATTTGAAACTGTTAACATCCATACACAAGGGGAAAAAAAGGAAAAAATATATAAGTAGGTAGGATAGGATTGTTACGTACTTTGGTAGGTCTAATAAGGCGAATTAAAATGCTTAATCAGAATCTATGAAGCTGAATTTCTTATCATTGATGCAACTTTAACAAACCCCATTCATATGTACCTAACTATCTCAAAGGCTAACTTATGGTCATGAATCATGGCCATAAACCACTAAAAAATTTATTAATTCGAAATTTGGCAGAAATAAATGAACCTAACAACGTGTAGAATAATCGGAAAATGGGTCATTTGTCCAAAAAAATTTAAAACACGGTTCAAATGGACGAGTAAAAAATTTTATAGGTGAAATGGACACAAAAAAAATAGCAAGGATGAAACCTGGATTCATCGGCGGCTTAAACTTGAAAAATAGCGAGGATGAAACCTTGGATCATCTGTGTAAATTAAAAATAAGAAAAAGTATTTGAAAATGGGCGGGGATGACTTTGGTTACATCCTCGCCTATTTTTAAATTTTTGTCCATTTAAACAGTATCTAAATCTAACTGTCCTTTTCACCCAAGAAATTTTAATTTTGGTCTTTTTAACCAATTTTGTGTAGAATAATCCAATCTTGGCTATAGCCCAACAAAGAAAAAAGGAGCACTCTCGGATCAACCAAATGCCCAAATCCGTGCATTTTACGCTAATTGTTAGCTTCAAAATGATCGATGAACAAACTTGCAGGCTTGCAGCGATGAAATCAGTTTTTAAGATTTCTGTCTGTACTTACAAAAACAACTTATCAAATTGGGCTGGCATTCGTCGCTGCAATTTGCTGGAACAAACCAAACATGAGAGAGCGGCTCTTAAAAATCAAATAATTTATTTATTTACATCGTAGGCTTTTTCATGTACCAGCTGCCTGGACGTGGTCATCTTTTGATTTCTTGTGTATGATATATTGACAGTTATATCATTGCGCAAGATATAAAAACAAATGCTTAGCAAGAAGGATTTGTATCCCAAGCTCATTGCATTCTTGAAGCAAGTTTTAACCCAATTTTGTACGATACCTAATTAGGCCGACCGAGCGGAGAGACTCTATATATGGTGACTTTGTGTCGATGTGAGCGTGACATTTTTTTCAATTACACAAAAAAGATTGAATTTTGGGTCAGGACACTGGAAAAGACTAAGATGTCCTCTAAATCAAATTTTACCTTTTCTCATTTAGACATTTTAGTAAAAAAACCAAAGAGGAAGGGGAATAAGGTATTAGACATTTTCGTAAATAAACCAAAAACAAAGGGCACAACAGTATATGCATTTTTTATATATTTAAAAACCTCGTATATTTCAAACTACAAGTCGTATTTTTATAAATTTTATATATTTGAAAAGCCCTTTAAATTAGCTACGCAATGAGCATAAACAATGATATCAAATTTTTGTTTTTCAATTTTTTTTATTATTCTCCAAATTTTGTATCTTTTCTCCTTAAAAATTAGGCATAGCTTAAAATTAGACATATCTTTAAAAAAATTGAAAAAAACTACAAGAAAAATAAAATGATTGACTAAGTATAAAAAACAACTAATTTTAAAATGAAAAGCACAACATATGGCGTTGAATCACCACCAAATTATTTGCAAAGTAAAAATATACCATGGCCTACCTGTCTGGAAAAATGATACTTTCGTGCCGTCTCAGGAAAAATTATACCTTCGTGCAAAGTCTCGGGAAAAATAATATTTTCACCATACGACGGAACTAAATTGTTAACACAAAATTTAGTTTTACATTAATATTTTCGGTCGGCCATCTCACCGTGGTAGCGGTCATCTAGTTAAATCATATCCCACAAGTGAAGTGCAAGTAAAAGAAATCATTTTCAAACTTGAGAATGCCAAATGTCAGTCTTGGTTTATAACCAAAAAAAAGTATGCTAACCTGATTCGTATCAAGGGAATCTAAAATTATTTACTTATTTTCTAATGGAAGGGGAATCTAATACTATAATACTTGAGGAATTATGGAGTATTTCTTTTAAAAAAAAATTTATTTTAATAAAAGGCTAAAAACATCTGGAGAAACCTGACTAGATTGGAATCTTTGGATTGTTTAATGGTAAATCGTGAATTCCAATATTGTAGATCTCTTTGTCCTCCAAGAATTTAAAGCATCACTGTGACTGAGTTGAACAAGTTGAAGAAGGGTTGTTAGTTGTTACCAACAACCACGAGCATCATTAAATAGTGGATTTCCACCACTTCTTGATTTAAAGTCTAATTTTTGGGTTAATGCAAGTGACAGATTTTGGGGTGCATTAATGCTACTCTTGGAGAAACATTTGATAGATGAAAAAATAGTGCAAATCACCTTAACCGATTAAAAGTTGTCCAAATTTTTAATATCATTTTACTTTCTATACTTTTACTTTTCAATGGAGTTGAGATTATAGAAATAGAAATAGAAAGCGGCAACTAAGCTTCTTGTGGTCCATTGTGTACGTACAAAACTCCAACACTGGTTAGCGCTAAAGTATTTATTGTGGAAGGTGGAACTACATTTTTGATGACTAATTGACCGTACTGAATTGGGTTGAAAATCAGTTATTTTTCACGATGAGAGACGACTGAGACCTTGTCAATCTGCTTCCCACTGTTTGCTGTAAAAGATGAAGACTTTTGATCCTCAATCAAAGCACTTTATCTCATATTAACCTATTAACTCTGAGACAGTTTGCATAAGTAGATGGAACATAAATCAAATGACTTCGAAAATAAATAAATAAAAACAAACTTTTCATGAAGCAAATGTTTTTTTTTTTCACCTTTAAAATTGATTTTTGCTTTATCGGAAAAGAAATGGTTTTTCCATTTTCTGACCTTGTGAGTTGTGACGATGCTGGGATGAGAGAAGCAGAATTGCTAATACCTAATAGCGTGTTTGGATACAAATTTGCTTTTGATTTCGCTTCCGTAAATCAAATCAAACAAAACTATTTTGTTTCACAGAAAATTAACTTTTCAATTTCTCAAAGTTGTTTTAAAATTTAACACCCAAACTGACTTCTATTTTTCGACTTAGTACTTGTGATATGTTATCCAAACAAGCTATAATGCTGCTCTTTAAAATGAGATTCAAAAAGGAAAGTGACTACAAGTCGGCTCTCAAATTGGTTAAGGATTGATGTGCGTGGGACTTGAAAACCGATAGGACATAGATTGTCTCGGTTTAGAGTTGGATAAATAAATCATTTAAAGTTGTAACATGGTCCACTAGAAAAATTCAAATCAAATGCAGGAGTACTGATATAGTGGGGTATCATCACATGCGGGGTACGTGCACATAAAAGTAATACGACCCAAAAAAACTGTGTAGGTGTAAATAATCCACGGGGACAGGTGGAACGATCCTAAGCCCCTGGCGTCACGGAGCAAGCATGCATCTAGAGTACGGATCGCCTCTCCGAATGCGGGCGTGAGGAAAGAGGGGCCGAAAGTCGAAGAAAAGGGAAAAAGGCGTGATGCGATGGACATCGGCACTGGAGCCATAAATGCGGCGACAAGGTTGGTGAAGAGATAAGAAGGACTCGGTCGGGGAAGGCTCGGCCAAGGATCCCAAGGCGACATCGGTTATTCCCATCGAACGGGCGACATCGAGTGACGAGTTGCGAAAGGCATCATTCGGCTCAGCGTAGCGACTCGAACAAATAAGAACAATCGGTGGGCATCGGCGATCGCTCGGGAGGAACATCGAGGAAGCTACACCAAGCCTAACACCGTAAAAGTAATCTTGGATGTATCATCACTTGTAACTATAAATAGAGACCATGTAGAGAGAAAGAACTTAAGCAAGAAGTGAGGAAAGAGAGCATACTAAAGCATTGAGAGAGATAAATCCGCCTTGTAATCTTGGGTCGAGTAATAAGATCTTCTTTTACATCCCGTGGACGTAGGTAATCATGCCGAACCACGTATATCTTGTGTTCCATTACTTCTTTCGTTCGTTTCGCTTCCTTGTGTATGTGTTTAGTTACCTTTGGATGTAGTGGTAGGATTTTCCACTCCTACATTCCGCGCCCGACTAAGGGGACCGTGTAACATCTCCAGGATACCTTGAAATCGGACGCTAAAAGGGGAAACTCCGAGCTCTAAGGTACCTTGTGTCTTTGGTTGACGCGAAGGAGAAAACCCTTTCGTACGCTATCTCTGTTTGCTTTTAGTAATGTCTTGGTGAATTGATAGAGGTTAACTTTGTGTTCTTGCTTTGGCATCTTCGCCTGCGTAGCTACATCTTGTCGAGATTGATAAAGTTAGCCTTGCATTTTTGCTAGTTATCTTCGTTTTGTTATCTTCGTGTCGAGCTGATATAAGGTCGTTTTGTGTTTTAAACCGGAAGTCTCCATTTTTCAAGCAAAACAAGTTTTCCGCTTAAATTAAGTCGCTTTGTGTGTCTGTTTGAAACACCTCAGAGAGTCATCGGATGACCCGTGAGCTCCCTAAATAGCATCTTTCGATGTGGGTAGAAGCTAGAAGGGAATCCCATCTCGATGATTATGATCTGTGACTCCAAACCCCGTTGCAAGAGAGATTCAACAGACTCCTATCAACGCTTAGTAAGGATAGTTGATGCTAGCGAAAAACTCAAACAAACGCAACGCGTAGGTTCTTTTGGGACTATCTCTGGCGAAATCTTTGTTGCATCTATCTACATTTTACACCCGCCTTCTAGCAAGGCAATTAAAGCACGACGACGGTGGAAACGGGGCTAGTCCAGAATCGTTGAAACTAGTCCTTGGAAACCATGGCCAGGAGGGATTATGGTGAATGGCCAGAGTCTCACCATAATCCTACGCTAAGGGCCTCACAAAGCATCGATGATGAATCAGTAAGAAACTTGCGGCCTTCGGCACGCGAAGGTTATTAGAGCCGCCGTCGCGCATGTCATCGCCATGAAAGAAATCTTAGATTCAACGCACGAATGATTAATGACTTAGGCGCTAGGAATGTTAGGACAAACAATAATAAATGCATAGGGAAGGTACCCAAAGCGACGGGTCGAGACAGCTTTCAGAATTTGTCCTTTGTGGCGAAAGCAACCGATTCTTTGAGACCAACGCGCTAGTACAGTGGAAGCGTACTATAGAGACCTCTTTCACTCTGCCTTTGATCGGCTGTACTCCATCCTTAACTTTTTCGAACGGTTCGAAGTAAGTGCTTGTCCCCTTTGGCCGACGTAGGAACGAACGGATAGGCGGGCGAGGAGCGAGGACGATAGCAAAGGCAATGGCAAGTACCTCCGGGACGAGCGGGATCCGAGGGAACCGAGTCGCGGCGGGATCCGGCGGGCAAGAGGGACTCACGGATTCTGGCACGGAGATCGTCGACCCAACAATCGGGCGAGACTCGGGCGTTGATCAAAGGCATGACCACGGTCGAGGAAATCGATGCAGGCGAGATGACGACTTCCCACCCGAGAGATTGAGGATTAACCCAAGTCGGATGGGCCGAGGAACGAGGGCGACATGGAGGAGGGAGAAACTGCATCGGATACCGAAGAGGAGGAGGAAGTCCAAACTATACACGAGGAACAAAGGAGGGAGAGACAACCTACAGAGCATCAAAGAGATTTAGAACGAGAGGCCGAAAGGCTTAGGCGAGTACACTTGGCAGGAGGGAACCCTAATCGAGACGTCCCCCCAGTAACGGTCAACCGCCCCACAGCTCCGGTTGTTCCCCCAGTAGTGACCAATCACCCAACGGCTCCGATCGTCCCTCCTATCGCTCCCACTGCGAGACCCCCAACCGCACCCCCTAACACAACGGGACACCAAATGAACGGTCATTCTAGCCACGAGAGCACCGACCCGATGTTACTCGCCATACTGGCAAGTCAGAGAAGACAGGTAGGATCGATGAGAGAATTGCAGAGGAGAAACTTGGCACTAGAGTACGAGAACCACCAACTCCGCAACGGGAGGACGGGGTCGAGGGATCATCAAGCCGAGGCGCCTCAAAGAACCACACTCCACCAAGGGACGCCCCACCCCTTCGCTGGGCCGAGGGACGAGTACCCGACCCTAATCGGTCAGAGAAGGGTATGGGCCGTCAGGATTCTTCGGCCGATGAGGAAGTAACCAACGAAAGTACGGACGCGTCCACCAAACAAAAGATTGAACGGCTTGAGCGGATGGTTAAGAAAACCGGTTGGAGATGGCGAGGATGATAAGTTAGCGAAGTAATCAACGAAGCCCGGAAGACACCGTTTACTGCAGAAGCTGGACCAAACACCATTTCCACCGAAGTGCACGCTGCAATCTTCCCATCCCAGGTTCGATGGCACGGGCGATGCGGAGAACACATCAAGATGTACGGCATGTCCTTACTACGAGTGGAAGAATTACGAGGTAGTCATGTGTAAGTTCTTCCCCGGAGTCTCGAAGGAGAAGCGAAGAGTTGGTTCTACACCCTACCCGATAAATCCGTTGGGAGCTATGCGGTTTTGGTGGAAACCTTTCTCGAGACGTACATGCATAATGACATAGCTCGGCCCAGTCGACAAGTTATTTACCCTGGCACGAAGCGAGGAACCGTTGCGTTCCTTAACGGATAGATGGAGGAAGTTATGCACGGATATAGGGAAGGCACCGGTCGACCGGCAAATATTTGGCTTCGAGAACTCGCTAAGAAAGTCGGACCCCATGCGGGTGGCGATGTACACGAGAGAAGCCCAAGACGCTAAGGGAGATCCAGGAAGATGCGGGGAGCACTATATAGCCTTGGAGGAGATCCGGGAAGGAACGCAAGACAGGGAATACAAGAGGCGAGCACCCGGAAGAGGCTACCCAGGAGAGAAGCCACGAAACGATCAGAAAAGGCCGGTGCCCGGTCCCGTGGCGAAAACAAGAAGGTGCAGGTCGAGAGGGGAAAGAAGCCTCGCCACGAGCCAAGATCATACACACCGCTCAATGCACCCTTGGAAGAAGTGTTCAAGGAAGTGGAAAAAGGAATGATATCCGATACCCCAAGACTCGGGAATCCAATTCGACGGAACGAGGAACCACCGGAGTTGTCATTATCATCGGTTCAGCGGCCACTCAACCAACGATTGTAGAGAAGTAAAGGACATCGTCCGGCACACGATCCGCGATGGGTATCTACGGCATTTCGTCAAAACACCATCGACACCGGCCCGGCCGAGGTCCCGAGTACATCAAATAAGAATCAATCGCGGCGCTCGGTTCACTGTAACACCATATCACACTCGGCAACACAAGGATACGATTTAGGAACCGGTATCACCTCGAGAATACACAAGAGGGATAGATCGGGCAAAGAAATCTTCAGCGTGGCCAAGACCCTCCCTATGGAGCCGTGGATGATGCAACCGATTACGTTTCGGCGAAAGATGTCCCATTGAACGGACAAGCGCATGGAGATCCCTTAGTAATAACCACGATGATTGAAGAATGGGCGTCCGCAGAATATTAATGGACGGTGGTAGCTCGGTCGAAGTTTTGTTCTATGACACTTTCAAGAGGATGGAATTGTGTCGATGACATCCGATCCCATCGACTTATCGAATTTACGGCTTCAACGGTGCGGTGACGGTGCCAAAGGAGAAGTCACTCTCGAGTCTCGGATGGGGAAGGGTTCCTTGACACATTGACCACCTTTTGCGTAGTCGATGTCGCTTCACCATATGAGGCGATCTGGGACGACCTTGGATCGCAGGATCAAGGGAGTCGCCTCGGCCTACCATCAAGCTGCGCTTTCCCTCTTATCGTGGAGTAGTAGAAGTACTAGGCGACCCCTGCGGCAAGACAATGTGTGCAAATAGGCATCCAACAGAATGAGGAAAGACGGTCGAGGAAACGCCAAGAAAAGAAGAAGTCTAAGGAAATGGAAGCGGGGGAGGAATTGGAAAAGGTGATGTCACAAGCCATCGCCACCTACGGCGGGCGACACGAAGTCTTATAGCAATCACAGGAGGCTAAGCAGCAGTCGGCGAGCCAAAGCAAAACTTTTCGGCCCTAGAACCAACTCGGCAAGTTAATGCAGGCACGGAGGAGGAACCGAGATTAGTGAGAATAGGGTCACGCTTGACGAATGAGCAATCCTGAAGCGGTGATAGCCCTCCGAAGGAGCACATGGATGTATTTGCCCGGCGGATGCACGACATGGAAGGCATCGATCCGAAGTTTGCTCGCACCATCTAAGGATAGACCCCAAGTTCGGACCGATCAGACAGAAAATGAGAAGAATTGCACCAGAGCTACAACCCGGTAGAGCGGAGCCGAAGAAACCGTACGCAGCAGAATCATCCGAAAGGCCCAATATCCGCAATGGATATCTAATATGGTGATAGTCCCAAGAGGAATGGGGCGTCCGAATTTGCGTCGACTATAGCGATTTGAACAAGGCATGCCCGAAGGACGGCTTCCCTCTCCCAAGCATTGACCAACTAGTGGAATCCATTGTCGGGTATCGGGGCGATCACGCTCATGGACGGGTACTCGGGGTATAACCCAGGATCCCCCAGCCCCCGAAGATCGGAGCATACATCTTTTTCACGCCAAGAGGACTATGTTGTTACACCAAAATGCCATTCGGGCTGAAAAATGCGGGGCGCTACATACCCCGGAGGCTGGTGGAGGACATGTTTGAAGAAAAATACACGACACCATTGAAGTATACGTGGACGACATCTTTGGTCAAGAGCAAAGTGGCGAAACCCACGTCGACGACCTTAGAGGCATCTTCCAAACCATGAGAAAGTACAAGATGAGAGCGAATCCGTCCAAGTGCACCTTTTGGGTCACCTCGAGCAAGTTTCTAGGATACATAATCACCGAGAAAGGGATCGAGGCGAGATCCGGATAAAATCGAGCCGTGGAAATGCCTTCACATGTTGATTAAGGACGTACAACGGCTGAACGGAAACCTAGCGGCTTTAGGACGATTCATCTCTCGATCGTCGGACAAGTGCAAGGATTTCTTCGGGACGCTAAGGAAGGGAGAGAAGTTTAAATGGACCGAGGGATGTGAGGAAGCATTCCGAAAATCAAGCAACACTGGCAAGCCTACCGGTGTTACAAAGACCCGAGCCGAAGACGTCACCGACATTGTATCTCGGGGCAACCCGGTCACGCTATATTTGTGTTAGTCAAGAGCGAGGGAGCAGAAAGAAAAGCCGGGGTATATTTCATAAGCAAGACCATGAACCCGGCGGAAAAGAACTACACGAGAATCGAACAACTCATACTAGCGTTAGTGTTTGCAACACGAAGCTCAACGTACTTCCAAACTCACAAGATCCGAGTACTTACCAAATCCTCTATAGAGTCGGTACTTGACAATGCAACCAGTCGGGGGCGGATCTCCAAATGGAGCGCACAAATAAAACGGTTCGATATCTTTTATGAAATGAGGAGGACGGTGAAAGCGCAACGATGGGTCTGACTTTTTTGCGAGACTTCCCCCTTAGTGACGAGGACGAAGTAGAAGACATTCCGGAATGGAGGAAGACCAGAAGATTCACCCGATTTACTCGAGACCTGCGGCAGCCCGGACACGATGGGAGGTTTTCGTCGACAGGTCATCCAATAAAGATGGGTCGGGTCTAGGACTGGTCTTTACGACACCGAAGGGCAAAAAATGGTCCACTCTTTTAGGCTTGAGTTCAAAGCAACCAACAATGTCACGGAGTACGAAGCGTAATACACGCCCTACGCTTGATTGTGGAGATGGGCATCCGGGAGGTACGATTGACAAGCGACTCCCAGCTAGTTGTGCGGCAAATCAAGGCAATATGCCATACATGACCCTTTGCTGCAAAAATACTGGGAGCTCGCCCAATCCTACATCGGGCAAATACCAAGCATCAAATTCCGACACATCTGCAGGAAAGACAATCGGCACTCGGATGCCCTGGCATATATCGCTTCCATGTTGACTGACTCAAGCGTTGAGGGTATTCGCGTAATGAGGATCCTAACGCCTTCGCATGCGAGGGCATGAACATCGGCGCACAAGTTGCGGCAACCACTATCGATCAATACCGGCCGATGATTGGAGAAAGCCGATTCATGAATACCTCGAAACGGGGAAAGTTGCCCAAGGGAAGGCCCGAGATTAATAAGATCAAGAGCAAAGCCGCGCGTACGAACTTAGGGATGGCACCTATACTAGAAAATCATACCTAGGACCATTGCTAAAATGCCTAAGTAAGGAAGAGGGCGGATGATCCTTAACGAATTACACTATGGGGCGGCGGAAACCACGGCTCGGGCCGCAGCCTAGCGGCACGAGCTAAAACCATGGGATACTTACGGCCGTACATGAATGAGGACGCGAAGCATATGGCCACCGTTTTCGACGAGTGCCGAAGTTCGGGGAAGAAGATACACGCGCATTTGTAACATTAAACTCCGTCATCGGTCCCCGGCCCTTTGCTAAATGGGGAATCGACATCGTGGGACCGCTACACGTTGGATCGGGACAAAGGAAGTATTTAATTGTGGCCACCGACTATTTCACCAAGTGGGTTGGCGCTCGCTAAGGCACATACGGGATAAGGATGTTTTTCGGTTCATCGGGAACACATCATATGCCGCTTTGGGGGTCCCGGCGCAATCGTCTCGACAACGGAAACAATTGCAAGGCAAAAACATCAACCTACTATTCAACACGTACAACATCCGAAAAAGCAAGTCCACGCCCCTATACCCCCAAAGCAGCAGACAAAGCCGAGATCACAAACAAGACCATCGCCGATAACATGAAGAAGAAACTCGACGGAGAATATGGGGAATGGTGTGAAGAACTCTACAATGTCTTGTGGGCATACGGGACAACTCGCGAGGGAGGCAACGGGACTGTCACCCTTCATGCTAACATACGGGCGAAGCCATCCTACCTACGGAGGCGATGATACCTACCACCAGGACCGAAGCGTGGAGGCGAAACATCTCGGCGGACCTTATCACGGCTAAACTTGACGATTTGGAAGAAACGAGAGAAATGGCCCTACAAAAATGGAAAATTACCAACGAAGAATCCAGGCGGGGAATACAACAAACGGGTCCGACCAAGAGAATTCCAACCAGGGCAGGTGGTACTAAAGCTCCTACCTAGCTATGAGCGTGACAAGAAGGGCGGTAAACTTGCACCACGGTGGGGAGGACCCCACGATAGTTGAGAAAGGCTGGAGAAGGGGCATACAAGATACCGAAACCGGACGGAAAACCCGAGCCACGGCCGTGGAACGCGACGCGACTAAAGATCTACCATCCGTAAGATCAGGTAAGATATCTTGTCATTTATTTCCGTGAAAAGCCGCGTGGGGTTGGAAATATGACAAGTGCGTCTGAATGGTCGTTTCGAACCCGGGGCGATGGCATTGTGCAAGTGCCGGGGCGACTTACACTAACACGGACTATTCGAACTCGGGGCGACGGCATTGTGCAAGTGCCGAGGTAGTTCAGGGGCCCTGGTGGTTGGAAACCAGCGGCCGATTGTCGAGGCATGAGTACTCGACAGTCGAGCAGACAACATTGCTCTCCTCGCAAGTGGCCGAATCACTTGCCCAAGAAGATTAATCGATAACTTCTTGGGGTATCGATCCCATAGAAACTAGGCAAGACCAACTCCCCTTCCACCAGATCTCGAAAGACGGTGATGAGATGCCTCAGTCAGGACATGGCATCGGGCCCGATGACCCTCCTTGTTGAGTGTGTTCGACAGAAACGGCATTTGTGACTAACCTGTCTATCTATGCAGGCATAAGAAAGAACAAAAACGAGGCTACAACAAGAAAGCCACACACGGGCGACCCAACATAAAAAAGAATAATAACGGCAGTAGTGTAACAACATCAGTAGCAAGAACAGCAAATAAACCGGCGACGCAGCACCCCATAACAAGTTATGCAAGAAGTTACCAAAGTGTTCAAGCGAATTACAACCCGAGGAAAAGGGCAAGACAGCGACGCAGCGCTACAAAAGACAGGATCACTCTTTGGAGGAAGTAGAACCCAGGACAGCCCTCTTGGCGCGGCATCGCTCGCTTCTTATCAAGCACGCCTTCACAGAAGCTTTGACCTGCAAGACGAGTTCCTCACTGAACTTCGCTTTCTCGGCAACAAGATCCCGCGCTAGTTGCTCGACGCCGCTTCACAAAGTGGCCACTCGATCGAAGCGAGATGAGCCTCCTTCCCCTTCGGCAGAATATTCTCCTCCTCCAACGATGCCACTTTCTTCTGCTCGGCTGCCAAGACAACGAGAACGGTCAGTCACACAACAACAGCAACAAGATAACAACACGCAAAGCACGACACAAAACACACCACCTTCTAACAAAGGGGCAATTATTCTAACCGACTCCTCGGACTCAGACAGGCTACACTCGAGGGCCGACACCTTCGAAGAAAGTTCTAGGTATCGTTGTTCATTAAACTCATTAGTGGGGCAATACTTCTTGTGATCACTCCATTCCTCCTCTGTCGAGAGTGGGCGGCCCGCAAGCCCGAGCAATTGAGCACGCACCCAATCCAACTCCTCGAAACCTTTCTAAACTCCTTAAGCTTCTCAAGGGCCTCTTGGCTACGCTTCTCGTTAGCATCCCTCTCCCCAAGATCCGAAGGCGATCGCATGCGAGATCTCGGACTGGAAGTCTTAGTCGGCCACATTGAACTTCTAAGTTGTCGGCTAATAATGTTTTTCTCGGCCGCTATACCCCGGAAGTGAGATAAGTCCGCCCTCAAATTATCTATCTCCTGGGAACATACTCAAACGTCTCATACCGATAAAGTTTGGATTGAAGATCTTCAATATCGGTTTCCAGACGGTCAATTTTAGCATCCTTATTGACTATTCTCGGTGTTGTAAGTTCGAGACGTGATCTCGTTCTATGTTAGCTTCCCTCTTCGACAAACGACATCTTGTGGCGGCATCGGCCTCCGCAATAGACGATTCGGCTAGCGGGGAGTACTAAACTCAGGATATTGGCACTATGAGATCAATCACAACTAGTCTGCGGAAAGAAAATGCATACCTTGGGTTTTGGCCAACTCCTTCTCCAGCCCTCGAGACCGTTCACGCTCCTGCTGCACAAGTGACGAAGATTCTCCCTCTCGATGGCATCCCGACGTTGAATGGCGGCACTCAATAGCGAGCGGTTGACATCCTAAAAACAATGCCAACATAGTCGAGCCCTAAACTAGTACAAAAACGCGACACCCGAGCAGCTCAACTCACCGGAGGTCGAAGGTACTTTTTAGGCGACTTCATACAATGCGACGGCATTGACCTTCTCTTCATCGGACAAAGAGGCGAAATCGGGAGAAATGAGCGCCCCAAGCGAGTTACATATAGGGCCCGAGATAGTGAAGGAGGTACCTCATCGGGATTAGGAACCACGGTAGGAAAAGCCTTCAGCGGTTGGCCATCAACACTCTCCATATCACGGTCAATCAAATCGCCCCCACCACCACCCGATTTTCCCGCCTGACCCAACTCCCCCTCCTTATCAGCAGCATCGTCCTCGTCGTCAAAAGATCTTCCTCATCATCACCATCAGACACAACATACACGGTGCCATCAAAGAAGCACAATCCCTTCACCACCACTTCCCGGGGCACATCCTTCTCCGGGGCAGGCACATCCCCCTTAGGTTCTTTACCCCTACCCTTAGGCTTCCCACCTACAAAGGCAGATGAATCATCAGACGATTTAAGAGGCGACCTCCCCAGGAAATGTGACAAAGGTAGTCGATCATCGGGATCCTCACCATCCTTCGCCGAGGTACCAGCAACCTTGTCAACCTTCAACTGCGTATCGCCGACGTCGAGATCCATGCAAGGCAACAAATAGGGCACGTACATATACGTTAAATAAAAAACAATGAGTATATTTGTTACCTTCCCCGTATCCTCCTCGGCTCCGCCAATCCTATCCCTCTTCCGATGAACGAAAACCTCGAGAAGGAGTACCACAGGACTTAGTCCGAAAAACACCACCAAAACAAAATACTACCCCGTAAGTCTCCGATCCGATCAACCAAATTAGAGAAACGAGAGAAATGCACCACCCGATCAACGTTGACTACCCGAGAAAGGATAAACTTCGGCCGGAGGAGGAGCTTGCCACTCAAAAGAGGGCGGAAATGGCCGGCGGAACCCGGTCCCCAAGCCGTATCATTGGTATGACGGGCGTGCTTGTTGGAACTTTTTCCCTCGGGGTCCTCATCCAAAAGAAGTCTCCTGACTCCCTCGGGAAGGGTCTTATGACGGTGAGGGCTGGCAGCAAATCCGGCAAGATCGCCGTTAGTAGTGGTCCCGCTCCGATAATTGTCATGAAGGCTGGCGGGGAGTATAGTCACCGCTTGAGAAGGATCGAAGGTAGACCAAGCGGTAGGAGCGCACTCGCCTCGGCTACGCCTCTCCCACTCGGACAAGATGCGGAAAGTGTTACCGTTCCACCGGGGCCAAGGCACGGCACGGGACGAATCTTGGAGAGAGCCTCGTACAAGAATGGGCGACTAGGATCATATAAGGGAATCGCGGCCCCGAGCTCTAGTGACCCTGGTGACTACGGTCGCCTCACCGAATGGGGAAATCTCAAAACATCCTCCTTCCTCGAACGCCCCTACGGCTCGACAAGAGCCCGACGTCATACCGTGAAGACCGAACTCATCTTTCAATTGTTGGACATATTGCTCGTTCATTAAGTCCCTAAGCGGTCCTCTTGTCAGGCCTACAAGAAAACGAAGACGGGTTATCAAGAAAGATAGAATCTAGAGCACGATAATCATACTTGGAGGGGCTCTCTACGACGAACAGAGAATCGAGCGATACGCCCTCGTCATCGGAAAACACATAACTCACACACCTTCTTTCTGTCATTTGAGGAGTTGAGGAGGCCATGCGAACTGATAAGAAACACGGCAGAAGAAACAAAAACACGACCGGGACCGGAGATTGCAGCGGCGACGGAGACGGAGAAGACGACGGATAACGGAGAAGGAAGGGAAGAAGTTTGTTAAGGAATTAGCCGGCAACAGCGAAAAGAGGGTGGAGGAAAGATGAAGATACAAAGGAGATGGAGACGCAGAGAAGATGGAAAAAAGGGGATAAAGCTGCGAGAGAAAGAAATAAGAGGGAAACTAGGTTCGAGTTACTGGATTTATAAACCCCTCCGTGGTGCTTAGGTAGAGAAGGTGAACCGGTTGGAGTAATCGAAGCGAGTGGGGAACGAAAGCATGCGTGGAAAAGCATGGACCGAGGACGTGGGAAGACGAGGCGGTTATTCTTCCCACGTGTTGACTACACGAGTGAAAGAAGGGGCATAAATGTAGGTGTAAATAATCCATGGGGACGGGTGGAACGATCCTAAGCCACGCGCACGGAGCAAGCATGCATCTAGAGTCTGGGATCGCCTCTCCGAATGGGCGTGAGGAAAGAGGGGCCGAAAGTCGAAGAAAAAGGGAAAAAGGCGTGATGCGATGGACATCGGCACTTTGGAGCCATAAATGCGCCTGACAAGGTTGGTGAAGAGATAAGAAGGACTCGGTGGGGAAGGCTCGACCAAGGATCCCAAGGCGACATCGGTTATTCCCATCGAACGGGCGACATCGAGTGACGAGTTGGCGAGCAGGCATCATTCGGCTCGGCGTAGCGACTCGAACAAATAAGAACAATCTACTGGGGCATCGTTCGATCGCTGGGGAGGAACATCGAGGAAGCTACACCAAGCCTACACTGCAAGTAATCTTGGATGTATCATCACTTGTAACTATAAATAGAGACCATGTAGAGAGAAAGAACTTAAGCAAAGTGAGGAAAGAGAGCATACTAAAGCATTGAGAGAGATAAATCCGCCTTGTAATCTTGGGTCGAGTAATAAGATCTTCTTTTACATCCCGTGGACGTAGGTAATCATGCCGAACCACGTATATCTTGTGTTCCATTACTTCTTTCGTTCGTTTCGCTTCCTTGTGTATGTGTTTAGTTACCTTTGGATGTAGTGGTAGGATTTTCCACTCCTACAAACTGTTTGGATTTCAGTCGTTATTACCTGTATTTGTGGGATACAAAGCAGCCGGCTCTGGTTTAAATTCTCCTTCGTGCTCTCTCCATTTCACCATTAAAAAAAAAGCTTGAGACGAGTTACCGTAGTAATTCAGGCCAAACACCGCCTTGTACTACAAACAGTTAGATCAAGGCAACCCCTAAAATGTTATCCCTCCATACCAGAAAAGAAGTAGAAGTGTTGCACTGCGGTATAATGATAAAGTTGCTAGGTGATGATACTAGTGAACTGAGTCCGAAATTTTCCGGCAACAAATTCTTTACGGATCAAAGAAAAAAGAGTAGAAGTCTTTACTTATAAAAAAAAGAAGGCTATTATTGGGACGTCACACTCCATTAGAGGGGCTTCACTTGGATATTTGGTGACCAAAAATCTGGTTAAGGGATATTTTGATTCCATAGCAATTTGTCAAAACTACCCTTCAATTAAAACTACTAAAAATAGATGAGGAAGAAGCAAACTGATCCTAGTGATGTTAATCAACAACTCAATCAACCTCAACTTCATCCTCAACTCATTCCACCGATTCAATCAATTGAAGAATCATGTTTTCAAACTCCTCAACAACAACCCATGGTGTATGTAAGGTAATAATCAAACAAACCCATCTTTTTGTACCGTTTTTGTGCTTAAATCGAATGAAATCGAAGTAAAATTAGGATTTTATTTACTTTACGCTAGTGTTACGCCTAGGTACGGTATTAGATTTTTCAATCGTAATTTAGTTTTTGAAGAACTTACGCCTAGGTTTAGTTCAATTTAAGCGTAAACTTTGATTTGCATGTCGTTTACGTCTAGGTTTAGTTGATTTCAGGTGTAATTCCAATTTACGCCTAGGTTTAGTTGATTTCGGGCGTAATTCCAATTTTACGCCTAGGTTTAGTTGATTTCCAGGCGTAATTCCAATTTTACGCCTAGGTTTAGTTAGTTGTTTTCCAGGCGTAATTCCAATTTTACGCCTAGGTTTAGTTGATTTTCCAGGCGTAATTTAGGACGTAGCTAGGTTTAATTAATTAAACTAAAGCCAAACAAGGGTTGTTTAGTCATTACACAATTATTTGAGATAAGGTATTTTTGAAATTACTTACGGGTGACCCGTTTTTGTCCTATTAGGTGACGCCCCTCTAATGGAATGTGACGCCCTAATAATAGCTTTAAAAAAAAGTCTAAAACTCACCGACACCAAATTCTTTACCGATCAAGAAAAAAGAGTAGAAGTCTTTACCGATCGAAAAACGAAACCCGCCATCAACAATTCTTTACCGATCTAAAAAAAGAAGAAAGAAAGAGTAGAACTTTACCGGTCAGAAAATAAGAAGAGTGGAAGCGATGCAGAATAATTTATTTCTAAACATTTTCCTAAACAAGTAATCTTGCTCTACAAAACTAAAAAGAAGGATTGTAGACCGATAATCAGAAGAGACTTTTCCAAAACCGCACACTCACATAGTCACATAAAACATGACTCGCCCTCAAAATCAAAGGCCATCTGTGTGGGAGTTTTATCGGACGGCCTGTCCACAATTTTTGAAAGTGAAAATACCATACCCAGAGTTCGACTCGGTCTAGTAAATAGTGTCCTAAACAATTTGGTAGTTGAACTTCGTAATCAAAAATTAAATTAAATAAATTAGTACCTCATTAACTAAATCTCTGGTAATTCCTCAAATATCACTTTCTTCTTTTTAATTTCTCTCACTCACAAAAGTCCGCCTTTGAATTTCACGAACTCACGAGTCACGAAGGCTGCATTTTTTTGGTTCCGGTCCGACCGGTCATGAATTTCCTCTGTCTATAAATACCGTTTTATTCGTTGCCTAAATCTCTCACCACTTCTTCTTCATTCTCCCTTCCTCCTCTTCCCCTCTCTCTCTCCAAAAACAGCTCGATCGATCTAGGGTTCTCTGAAGGAATTCAAAGTAATTATCTAAAGATGGGTTCAAATCAAAAGGATGTTGGAATTCTTGCCATGGAAATGTATTTCCCTCCTACTTGTGTTCAACAGGTGAATCATTATTCTCATATTTTTTAATATGGTTTGATTTGAAAAAACAAAACAAAACAAAAAAAAGTTTGATCTCTAATTGGTTGTAATCTGAGGGTTTATGTTTCGACATTACGGATACAATTGTGTTTGAAAAATTGTTTGGTTCTTGAATCTTGAATTATTCAGCTTAATTTGTTGTTTTGAGCTGAGTTTATTTGAGAATTACATTCTTAATACAGTGGGTTCTGTATATGAATTTCTGGAAGTGTCGTAATTTATTTTTATTTTTTAATAAAAATTTGAGATTATTGTCTAGTAATTGTCAAATTTTAAATTAGATCAGTAAATTTTTCTGGAGCAATTTTTTCTGAGGTATAATTTCGATGTTAACAGAGTGTTTGAATCTGAAAATCAGAATCTTAGATTTGGTAGAATTATGAATGGAACTAGAACATATTAATTTTTTTTTCCTAAGCCTTTTTGTTTTTCCGTGGATTATGTATCATGGGAATTAGATATGAATCTTTAAGTGTTTTGCTTTGTAAGCTACATGTATAAGTCTTTAACATCTGTAAGAATGGAGAATCCAATTTAGATCTTAAGTTTTGGTTTATCTGCGACGAGGTCTAGATATTCGTTACAATTTTTAGCTTACCTTTTCTTTGTTTTCACCTGTAGGAAGCATTGGAGGCTCATGATGGTGCCAGTAAAGGAAAATACACCATTGGGTTGGGACAAGATTGCATGGCGTTTTGTTCCGAGTTGGAAGATGTCATTTCAATGAGGTTTGTTTTGTTTGATCCCAAATGTTTATGACATTAGTAGGATGCAACTGAAGATTAGATTTCTATTAGAATGATGATTGGGGCAATTCCTTGGTTTTTTAGATATGTCAGAGTTGGTGAAACCTTTTTATTTTTTTTGCAGTTTGACAGCCGTTAGCTCTTTACTCGAAAAGTATAAAATTAACCCCAAACAAATTGGACGCCTGGAAGTCGGCAGTGAAACCGTGATTGACAAGAGCAAGTCCATAAAGACCTTCCTGATGACTATCTTTGAGGTAATCTCTCAATTCCTTTCACTGCATGTTTATTCAATCGTCTTTTTTTACTGGTCATACTTAAGATTTGGTTATTAGCTTGATATTGACGTGGACACTCCTCTTGCGAATCTGTAGCCATATTCTCTATCTTGCGCTTTATTTTATTGTTGTTTGGTATATCAAGCTATAACTTGTTGAATGAAAATCTGTTGGTTGCAAAACAATGTTAGTTTTACTCTGCTAGTCTTTAGCTTTTCATTCTTGCATAACATATCTGCCGTGTTAACAATCAGGAATGTGATAACACTGACATTGAGGGTGTTGACTCCACAAATGCATGCTACGGAGGAACTGCAGCTTTGTTCAACGTTGTGAATTGGGTGGAGAGTAATTCCTGGGATGGACGATATGGTCTTGTTGTGTGCACTGATAGTGCGGTAAGTCTTTTATTCCTCGAAAGCTAGCTGTTAGATTCATATCATGTGAAAAGCTTGTTTTTCAAGACAATGTAACTCAGCTCACATAATGGAAGCCGCCTTCTCTTTGCTTAGGTCTATGCAGAAGGACCTGCCCGCCCCACTGGAGGAGCAGCTGCTATTGCTATGTTGATTGGTCCAGACGCACCAATTGCCTTCGAAAGCAAATATAGAGGATCCCATATGTCCCATGTCTATGATTTTTACAAGCCCAACCTAGCCAGTGAATACCCGGTAAGCTCTCCATTTTCCTTTGTGTGCCCAATAATTGATTCAGCAAGATTCTTGAGGTTCAGAACTGCCAGATGCATACGTTCATCACCAATCTAAAATATATCACATTTCCTTTTTGTGTAGGTCGTTGACGGAAAACTTTCACAAACTTGTTACCTCATGGCACTCGATTCCTGCTACAAACGCTTATGCGCTAAGTATGTTGCTGCATAACTTGGCAAAAATGCTCAGTCATACTTAGATATTGGTAACTACCCTCCGTTTCAGGAAAAGGAGGTGGTGTCTTTTCATTTGCTGACTGCTTATTCATACGTCTCTGTAGGTATGAGAAATGCCAGGGTAAGCAATTCTCGATGGATGATGCAGACTACTTTGTATTTCATTCTCCTTACAACAAGGTATAATTTTACTCTTTGACAGGTGCAAATCAAGTCAATTGTGTCTGTCATTCTCATGATCTCGAAAAGTTAAGATTTGGCTTTCTAGAAAAGCACATGTATAATCTTGCTATCTCTGTCCCAATTTGCTCTAGCTATTGAAACTTTATTACTTGGAGCTGCATCATAACAAATGTTTTCTCAATTGAAATTGCAGCTCGTGCAGAAAAGTTTTGCTCGATTGTACTTCATGGATTTCTTAAGAAACGCCAGGTATGTGTTTGTCAGTATTAAAGGAGTAATATGTTAATTCCTCTGGTTCTAGATTTATCCAAATTGTGACGTTCAAGTCCAGAATAACTAAAAAGTTGCTCTATGATGGCCAGCTCTGTTGACGAGGCTTCAAAGAAAAGCTTGCACCATTTGCAGCTCTATCTGGTGAAGACAGCTACGCTAGTCGGGATCTTGAGAAGGTAAAACGCAGCACTACAACATAGCCTAATCTTGATTTGTTCTCGATTTGGCAAGAATATCGTATCTGATGATTTTATTGGTTATATTTAACAGACATCCCAAACTGTTGCAAAGAATCTTTATGCTGAGAAGGTTGGGCCTACCACTTTGTTGCCCAAACAAGTTGGTAATATGTACACTGCATCACTCTATGCAGCATTTGCTTCTCTTCTTCACAACAAAAATAGCTCACTGGTAAATATCTTTAACATTTCTGTTTACCCATATGTTTAAGTTGACTACTAAATGGAATACAATCCGTAATTTTTGGGTGATTTCAAAAATATATATTGCTTATTTTTTGTGCAGGATGGTAAACGTGTAATAATGTTCTCTTATGGAAGTGGTTTAAGTTCCACAATGTTCTCATTCCGAATGAGGGAAGGTTCACATCCATTCAGCTTATCAAACATTGCAACTGTAATGGATGTCGCACACAAGTTGGAGTCCAGACATGAGGTAATTCATTGTTTTTTGTTTGTTTATCATCTGGGATCTAAGTTTCTTGGAGGGCATAAGAATTAATCAAGGATGCCTTGTTTTTTAACCCTAAGTAAATTTAATATCTACCCTCGAGTTTAAATCATGCCCAGTTTTTTTTAAACCTTCAGTACTTTCTTTGTTTCAGGTTACTCCTGAAAAATTCGTCGAAACCATGCAACTCATGGAGCACAGGTACGGAGGGAAAGACTTCGTAACGAGCAAAGACACAAGCTTGTTAACTTCAGGCACATACTATCTTACCGAAGTTGACTCCATGTACCGCAGATTCTACTCCAAGAAGTCAAGTGCTGCAGTTCAAAATGGTCACTAAAAAAATAGTGAAAGGATGGTAATATCAAGCCGAAAAACTGCCGAAGAATTGCTTTTGTATTCTCATTGTTGTTGTTAGTGTTTTAGAATAATTCTTATTTATGATTTGTACAAGTTAAATTATTTCAAAACCTGCGGTTCGCCTATTAGTTTCCATTCAAGTGTTGGTTGTCTTGCACCAATGCACCCAGTGTCAATTCCAGGCCCTGCACATTTTCCACTATAAGGCGCCAATGCGTCAAGCAACACTGCATAACAACATTGCCATTCTTTTGGTATTAGTGTGAAATTTTTGCTAGACTTCATCTGCACCTTCACGGCTTCACCTACCGGGGAGTCCTGGTAGTGGTAGGGGACTTGCCGCTTAGTCCCTTTTACTAGTAGTAGTTCAGATCCTTGGTGGGGCCCACTCAGTCGTCATCATCTTTTTGTCACTGAACCACCCCCTTTCTGCTGTTTCTATATGATTCCGCAGTTCAATGTAACATAAAGTCCGCAACTTACACGTGTCCAACCACATCAAATCAGAGATCTGATCCAACGTTTATAATTAATCCTCCTGCAGTTTTAAAAGACCCAATTAATTGACTCTTTTTAACTGTTAGATGGATTCATATCGTTTAGATTTTGATAGTCTCTCTGAATTAGAATTCAATCAGGATTCTGGAGCAAAAGACTAGATAAATTCTATATGTTTGAGTTAGAATTGGAATTTATGAAATTCATTCATCTGTATTCTTCTCTGTTATGGTAAAACGGTGTTAAGAGTGAAGGAGTAGTAGCTCAAGATATTTTAGGGTTTCATTCTTTGAGTGGTATTTTGATTTCTGAGTCAAATTTCTGGAGTGATGGAGCTTTATACGAAATGGGTTCGAAGGAATAAAGATTACGTTCATTCTATGGAGTCACTCGCCAATGTAATTTCTCTTTCTCACCCACTCTCTGATGTTTCTGCTCTTTTTTTGTTCAGAATTTTTCTAGCTTTTTTTTTTTTTTTGGTAAATACGTTCAATTATGGTTTATGAAGTTTGAAATTTGTAAGGGTTTATGTTTAATTGGAAATTTTGCTGATTTTTGGTGTATTTTGAATTGTAATACAGGGATTGACATGGCTACTACCAGAACGTTTCTCTGAGACAGAGATAGGACCAGAAGCAGGTTTTGTGAAACTTTGGTAACAGTTGCATCTTCTGGTAAAACTGTGCTACAGGTTTTATGTGAATGTGTTTTTGTATTGAGAAAGCTGATTTTTTTGATGCAGTTACTGCTTTTTGGGTATAATCACATCTATAAATGAGCATATTATCGATTCGGATCCATTGCAACGGCGAATGGGTTCAACGGAGGCAGAGTCTTCATCATCTTCGTTTCCTTGGTCACTTGGGATATCGGTTCTCAAGGACTTGGAAACATTGGTGGAAGTCATGGCTCAGCATTTCTATGGAGATGATAAGAAATGGAATTTCCTAGCTGTCACTGAGGCTACCAAGTAAGTTTACGTTTTGATTGGAATTTTGTTTGTTGTGTAGGAGATGAATTTTCTGTTCTCTAAGCATTGTGTATTTGATGTGATTTAGGTTTTTAGTTAGGTTAGCTTTGTTTCGGGATAGTGGGTATAAAATGGTTCTAAGTGGAGGGGAGATAGCTAATGTTGATAAGAGACCTGAGGCGTCGAATTCTGAACCCAGAATGGGGAATGCTGTGAGACGAGATCGTTTTGGGCGTGACCCACAAAGTCTTGAAGGAAGGGCATTGTCAGCGTTGAGCAAGTTTGGAGAAGACGCTAGAATGATTTCTGAACCTAAGTGGTTAAATAGATTTCAGAACCACCATGATCCTACCATGGAACCTCCACGTAATACATTCTTTCTTATGAAACTTTATATACTACCTAAGATAGATAAAGATGGTTGAATGATTCTTGTAAATTTACGTTCCTTGTACGTTCTTGCAGCTCCTATGCCCAAGAAACCTACACTTTCAAAGATTTGGTCTGAGAAGGGAGTTCACGGGGTTCTGTTTCTCACGGCTGAGGTGTTGCATATGAGTAGACCACTAATTTATGTTTTACTTATGAGGAAGTATGGAGTTCGGTCATGGTTACCGTGGTTGCTTTCTCTCTCTATAGACCTGACTGGAATGAGCATACTTTCTCATGTTAGAAATTCTGGACACAGTAGATATGGAGGAAGTTCTTCTCTTTCAGCTTCTGAAAAGGATGAGGTGACTATTTTTAGCCTCTTACTTTGTTTCAGGCCTTTCCTCTGAACTGTTGTCATGAATTCGTGATGTATAGATTCCTATCTCAGTCGTTTAAAATCTGTTTACGTGCAATGTGTTTTGACATAGGTTAAAAGGCGAAAGATGTTGTTGGCATTTTACCTCATGAGAGATCCATTTTTTTAGCCGGTATACTCGGTAATGATTTAAATTACCATTGAATTAGATAAATTCATTGAAAAGGATGTATGCTGCTTCCTGCAAATTTTTTTTTTAAAATATTGCATTTGATGATATTTCAGGAAAAGACTTGACACAGTTGAGAGAGTCTCGGAGCCTATCCCAATAATTGGGTTTCTTACAGGTACTTTTAGTGTTTGCCGTTAAAGTCTCTTACACTTCATTGCTCACTTAGTATTAGATTATTGCCTCTCTTGTTTATCAAATTTATATTCATAAAAGCTTGTTGTACTCGTGCAGCTAAAATTATTGAGCTTGTTATTGGAGCTCAAACTCGGTATACTTATATGTCTGGATCATAATGAAGACGTCCCGCGCGGCACATTAGCATTACATTACAAGCTCGCCTGTTTTCACCCGTTAGATTTTGAGATTACACCATCTCTCCTGTAAAACTTTTGGTAGTTGAAAAAGAAAATCCTTATCAAAGCCTGATCTGAATTTGTTGTCATGATTGTCAACTTAGGGAAAATGTTTTAAACACTTTCAAGTCTAATAATGAGGATTTGTTGTCTACTTTAATGTGATCAGACTCTTCTTCTAACTCGGAAGAAATATACTTTTACAACTTTTCCAAAGGCTAATCTGTTGAATTGATATTGAAATGCCTTTCTGTTATAAAATATGATCAGACTCTTCTTCTGACTCAGAAGTAATATACTTTACAACTTTTCGAAAGGCTCATCTCCAGATACTACAAGGTCCACTTCAGGTTCTTGGTTCCTATATGGTCTATTGGAGTTCTAAGAAACGTCCTACAGTTTCAAGGTCTTCTGCGGAGTGAATACAAGTCCTTCACTGTTACTCAGTTGTGAATATCTCGTCTTCTGAAAGATTTGAATATTGCTCGCATCTCATGATCATCTAATATGTTCTTTGATAATCTGAGTGCAACGATCTTGGCTACCAATCCAATAATGCAAGAACCAAGTATATTCAGATTGATTTTACCACTGCATTCGTGACTTTTTTTTTTTTTTTTTAATAGAGAAACTTAGGCTTTAGAAAAAGACCTAAGAGGATACACAAGAGAGTTAGTGGCCAAAGATCCACTCCCCTAATTGAGTTCTACATAACAAAGCCAAATTAAAGGAGTCTAGATTTTGTTGTCTATGAATAACTTTAAGACCAACAAAAACACAAGAAATAAATTGAAGTCCTGGATTTGTGCCATAATGCTCCTTCCGCCTAACTCTTTCATGATAGCTTAGATGAAAATGACCATGAACCGCAAAGATGGTATAGAGTGTTGAAACGAACTAAAATACCCATTGATTCGGCTTGAATTTCTAAGTTGGTGTCTGCCAATCTTGAGCCCATGTAAAAGCTAGATCGGCTCCCTCTGTTTCTCCTCCTACTCCAAAGTATTCTGGATATCCTCTAGTCCCAATAATGTTTCCTGCAAAATCAAGAGCAGTAAGAGCAGTGAAATAATTCAGAGTTTCTGGGTCCTTTAGGGTACATATTTTGACAGTTATGCCAAAATGACCACTACTGTGAGGGTCCAGGGGGATAGTAGGTTGGTTAAACATTCCTTAAATCATCTCCTTCATAATGTATAAGAGAGTTAAGGATGTGGTTCTGTTTATGGTAGATTCTGCCATGGTTGCACAGATGTGGTCAGTATCTTGGTGGTGGTTTGTTTGGCATTCAGAGGAGTGTGATCAAAGATAAAATCACATCTAGGTGCCAACAAGCGATTGCAAAGATATTGTCGCTAGAGTTATTATTTTCGGAGGAGTGTGGATCGAACCAAGAATTTAGCCAATCCACAAAGTCGGTGGTATGATCAAATATCCCATGATCTGGACCAAGAAAGAGGGTCCAAACAGGGATAGCTGCAGGGCAATATAACAAAAAATGGGTTAAAGTTTCTTCTCCAGAATGGCATAACTAACATATTGGATCAATGTAGTGCAGTATGCTAGCTGTTTTAATTAGCATTAGTGGGGAGAATCCCATGGCCACATTTCTAGATAAAGATCCTGGATAGCAGGAGCAATGTCCATTTTCCATAAAGCTTTCCAGTTGTTGGTTTGGAGATCATTTCTGTAAAGCATGTCCATCTTAGCTTTGTAAAGAGATTTTACACTGAATTTTCCAATGTCGGTGAGATTCCAAACAATTTTGTCCTCGTCCCTTGAATGAATAGGGGCATGAAGGATGGCTTGAGCAGAAGGGTTGTTGAAGTAAGTATTTATCAGGTCAGCATTCCATTCACCACTTGGGAGGATAAGAAGCTCAACCCCGACTATCTCAGATGGATAATTAGCAGGTTTAGGGATGATAACTTTAGTAGTTGGAATCCAGATGTCTTCCTACATATTAATATTCTTGCCAGTTCCAATTCTCCAAGAGATGTGATCTTGTATATTGTTGATGCCTTCTAGGATGCCTTTCCAAATCCAAGAGTCTCCATCTTTGGGCTTAATATCCATGTTCAGAACATTTCTGCCTATGAGATACTTAACATCCATTAGCTGGTACCAGAGAGAATCTTTGTCAGTTTCAACTCTCCACCCAATTTTAGTAATCATGGAGCTGTTGAAGTGCTCTAAATTCAAGAAACCTAGACCTCCCATATTCTTTGGTTTGCAGAAAGCAGTCCAAGCTTTTGGTTAGTAACCTTTAGGGTTGTAAGGAATTGCCCCAAAAGAAATCTCTTTGCAACTTGTTTAGATTTTGACAAGTTTGTTTAGGCAAATCGAAGCAGTTCATTTGGGAGGTGTTAGCAGTTGATGTGACAGAGTTGATGAGGACATGCCTTCCAACTAGGTTAAGAGGAGTATTTTTCCAGTGGACAACTGAGCTTGAGTTTATCCACTCCATGTTTGAAAGAGTTGATCTTGCTCCTATGAGTGAAGAGTGGTGAGCCAAGATACTTTTCATTTGTCAACAGGACTTGAACTCCCATAACATTACTAGTAATGGGGATAAAATTAGGGTCAAGTGTTGTTGCTAAAACACACACCGATTTCTTTGAAGTTGATGAGCTGACCGGAAGAGTCACCAATGATTTTAAGAATGTCAATTAGATTTTGACTTTCTGTCTTGTTAGCTTTGCGAGAAGACCATGCAAGTCATCGGCAAAGAGAAGATAGTTGATTGTGGGTGCTCTCTTGCAGATTTTAGTGATGAGGCCCATGCGAGAATAAGAAGAGATAAAGGGAAAGAGGATCCCATTGTCCGAGAGCCCCCTTGTAGGTTTGAAGAACTTATCAGGGGAGACATTTATGAGAACAACATAGGTGGTGGTATAAATGCACTGATATATTTTTCACACCATTTTCCATTGAAGCCAATTTGTTTCATGATGGTAAGTAAGAAGCTCCAGTCAACTCTGTCAAAAGCTTTGGCCATATCAATTTTTATTCCCATACTACCATTGTCACCTTTCTTTCCTCTTTGGGTTCTCATAGTATGAATAATGTCATGGGCTATGACAATGTTGTCAGCAATTTTTCTGCCAGGAATGAAGTCAGATTGGTAAGGGGAGATAATCTTTGTTAGGTAAGGCTTCATTCTTTTGGCAATGAGTTTGGAGATAATTTTGTAGGTGGTTTTACAAAGAATTATTGGTCTGAAGTGGTTTGGGGAGGAAGGGTTTTCAGTTTTGGGTATAAGGGATATAAATGTAGAGTTCATTTCTTTTAGCATGTGGCCAGGGGTGAAGAAGTTTTGGAACATTTTGATGACATCCTCTCCTAGAATATCTCAATTGGCTTGAAAGAAATTGGGAGGAAAGCCATCAGTGCCAGGGGCTTTATCTTCAACCATACTGAACAAAATGTAATTAACTTCATGGCTATTAGGGATTTTATTTAGGATGAGTTTATCCTGGGGGTGATGGTAGTTGGAATGAGTGAATGATATCGTGGTTTATATTAATAACATTAGCAGTTGCTATGTTGAAGAAGTTGTTGGTGAAAGCTGACTTGTAACCTCCGAGGGTCATGTATCCAAACAACTTTATCATCTTGTATAGAGTTTATCTTGTTCCTTCTAATTCTGCATTTAGAAGCTCTATGGAGGTATCTTGTGTTCTTGTCCCCCAATTTGATAAGTTGATCCCGCTTTTAGTCTTCGAATTTTCTTCAATATCTAACCAATCATTTAGAACATGTATTCCATTCCTTATAGTTTGTCCCCTGTCTATTCTGAAGTAGTTATTGTGTATCAATTTCAGGTGTTGCTTTCATTCTTCAATGTTGGTTTTGATGTTTCCATAGACTTCTTCGTTCTAGGTTCTAATTTTGAGTTTTATATCCTTGAGTTTTCTGGCAATGAGGAAAGCACTAAATCCAGGGAGAGTCTTATTCCAACATTTAGCCATAATTTTCTTGCAATCATCATGTTCTAACCAAGGCCTAAAGAACTTGAAAGGAATACCACCATTTTTCCAGTGAGGATTGAAATTTATTAATATAGGATGGTGATCAGACCATATAGGCGGCATATTATATATGGTGGGTATTGGGGTACAAAAAGAGCCAATCATCAGTATCAATTCCTCTATCTAGCCTTTGCTCAGTTAGAGCAGGGCCAATTCTTTTATTATACCAAGTGAAATGACAACCAGTGAACCCTATGTCCACCATGTCCAGCTCAAGAATTTTATTATTAAAGAAATTTGCCTCAGTGGTATCAATGGGATAAGTATTGAATTTTTGAGAATCATGAAGGATGAAATTGAAGTCTCCCATAATTAACCATAAAAGTTGATTATTTGAGGCGTTGTTTTCAATCATTTTCCATGATTCATTTTTTGATTAGTTCACAAGGGTTAACATAGTAACCGGTGAAGAGCCAAGGGGAATATTAGCGGTATTGACTATATCATTGATATGATGAAGTGAGAAATCTATAACCTCAACATTTAGGTTACTTTTCCATATCAAAGTAAGCCACCGGCTGTGCCACTTATCCCTCCTACTTCAACAAACCAGAATTTACTGATATTTATTTCTTTTATGATCTTTTGGATGAAATCTTTTTTGTTTTGTTTTGTTTAGTTTAAGAAAGGAAGATGATGTCAGGATTTAGTTTCTTCAGCATGTCATTAAGGTACCTCTTAGCATCTTTTGTGCCCAAGCCTTGGCAATTCCATGCTAGGGATGTAAAGAATTGACAAAAGTAAGAGACATTTGGATACTTTGAGGTTGATCTTCTAGAAATATGGTCATAAAACAGATATGTGTGAATTGTGCAAGATGGTAAGCTATTGGTGTTAGTGATACTATCTAGACAAACAATCATGTTGAAGTAAGCAAGAAGAGTAGTCAATAGAAGCATAGTAAATAGTACCTTGCATTCAAGAATGTTGCCCTCTAAAGTAACATTAGACAAACTGTTCCACAATGCCAGATATTTGGTGATATGTCATGGGTGTGTCCAAGTCTTTGAATCTTTTGGCCTTGTAAGCATTAATGATATTAAGAGTTCTTTCATCCACACTGCTGGTAGGATGCTTTATTTTGGATTCCACAATGCCAGATGCAGCAATAACTGTTCCAACTGAGGTTCAAAGTGGTGATCCTTTTTCTTAGATTTTCAGGCTTCCTTTTTTTTCTTGGCTATTTCAATGTCCATTTTAGCTTTAATCTTAAGCTAAATGTAGCGAAATTGAAAATGGAAAGAACCCCGAAGTAATGAGGGTTAGACGTACCGACTCATATAAAGCATGTAAAAAGGGACATATATATCATGAGACAAAGATGTATTTTTTTCCCTGGTACTAATGACACCAAAGTACATGTATTAACTGAATATGGGATGAAGCTAAGATGTAATTCTAGCTCTCACCAAAGAGTTGGGAATGAATCTTCTTACCTGTATTGGTACAAGCAATGCAATACAGGTACTATAGTAGCAACCAATTTCCATGGGAATGTCATACTTTAGACATCAACTTTAATGACAAGAAGAACTTTGCCTGGCCAATTAACGATGGGGAGGGACTGGAAATGTTGGTATTTAAAGGTTGATCCGGGATAGTATAGGATTTGGGTCCTTGGGCTCTTGCGGCAACTTTTATGTATGGTTGTTTTTCTTATGGTTGTTAAGGAACTTTTTGGCCATTTCCATCTTTCTGTTTCTAATTTGGCAAGCAATGACATCGGGGTGTTGAGGGGTTTTAGTAATGCCAGTTTAAAGAGGTTGGGATCCAAAGATGAGTGGATCACTAGATGAGGTAGCTAGATTAACAAAAACACTTTCCAGCTCCAACCTCTTAACATGTTTCATTTTGGCTTCAAATTCCATAGCAGAATCTTTGTTAGAGTAAGTGGTGTGGATAATAACTTTGCCAGCAAGAACACTTTTCTGTTTCTGAGTTAGAGGTGACTGAGGGGGATGGCTTGGCATGGTAGTGGTATACGTTTTAGTTGGTGGAAGAGGACAGAGAGGGCTTGGGTGGTCAAAAATTCTGCAAACTTTGCAGAATTTGATACCATTGAGAGCATGGGCAAAATTCCAACTAGTGAGAGATAATAATGGTTTCAAAAGCTTCAATCCCAAACTTGAGGGGTATTGTGACATCAATTTTAAGCTTGACTTCCATATTTTTCTCACATATGTCTTTTCCATATGGTTTTCCATCTTCTTGAAAAGTTCCAACTGGCTTTAAGATTCCTCTGATGTCAGGTAATATATGCTTATGAATTCTCTTAATTAAAAGCCATACCATGAATTTGGAGAAAAGCTCATCATTAACATAATCAGGGCCATCAGCAGGGACTTCAACAAGAACCATTAGTTTTTCAAAGAATCCTCGTGTTCCTCCTCTTCCGAGTGTTGGTAAATCATCTTCATGAGTGAGCCTCGAGTGTAGAAATTTCTTCTTGTTCCAGAGATCAACCTCAATCTGCTCAACATTTCCCAATTTCTATTAATGAAGTTACTTACTCTTGATGTTTCAAAGAATATATTACTATACAACTTTCCTATGAAGCACCATTTTCAATCTAGTTTTTGCTTAGGCTGTATGTTGTCAGGATTAAGAAAAACTTTTGGAAATAAATATTCAGGCATTGCCATGGCAGATTTCATTTTGTCAACTAGGCTATCAATGCTGTTGGGATTGGAGTTGGAGGAGGAGGCCATGATGAGAAGAATGAAGGGTGGGTAAAGGTTACTGTTAGCTTAGTAAGTGAGAAAGATATCTAAGTTGTCTAGGGGGGATATAGACACCTTTAATTTGAAATTTGTTCATGGGTATGGGGTGGTACAAGCAAGGCTCGGTTTAGTTCAGGTTTTATTTGTTACCGCATCCAATGGCTTTGTTCCAGCTGATCACTTGTTTAGCTTTATTCACATGTATGGACTTTGACCTGTGTCTGAGATGTTGTCTGATGGCTAATGGTACTTGGAGAGTATCCCTGTGATACATGTTAGTGGAGAAGAAAAATATGATAATAAACTGTTTTCCTGGGGCCGTGAGGTCATTGTTGCTATGAAACTCAATTGTCCTAAGATGACAATTCTGTTGAGAGAAAAATTGGGGAGTACGTACCTTAGACTTGAGATTCTTTTATTAGTGATCGCTCTCTGGGTTTCGGGCTATTCAGCTACCCGGATTGAATAGGCCCATTGCTGAGAACCATTAAAGTTACTAGTTTTGGCCTCGTGCCGTCGGCATGAGCACAAGTAGGGGGATAGTTGTTGCATGTCTCGTGGTGTTTAAGCATGCCAACTGTTGCCAACCGCTTAATTTAGGTCTTTAAAATTGGTTTATAGGCATAATGATAATATTTACAGTCTAAAGACGTGACTGAAAGAAGTTGCGTCTGATTAATGTGCCGTATAGATAGGGTGGTGAGATAGTAAAGTGGGGGCAGTTACTTTTGGCGGTAAAAATTTGGAGTATGTTATACTTTTCCAATGGATATAAAATTCATTTTGGAGAGGCAACTCTTCATTTTCTTATTCACCCTCTTCAAGAAAAAAACCAGATAAAAAGATCTCCTTCTATCGTAAAGAAGAAGAAAAAAAATGCATCGAGCGTTTTACAGTGAGGATGGAGTTGTTGAGGAAACTCCAGAGATTTTGGAGGAGAATACATTGAGTTGGTACAACTCCAACTATCCAATTTCTAGTTTTCCATATGGAATTGCATTCCCAAATGGCCGAGAGGCTATCAACTATACCCGCAATTTCAATTGGCACAGGGATAATTTGCGATACAATCAAAAGGTAAAGATGAAGCAGATGTTTGATCAAGCCCCACTAGGGAATGGGAATATTGTGGTGAAAAGAGAAATTCAACATCCCCAATCCAACTCGGGTAATTGAAATTTTTTTGGTGGCAATTGTATAACATAATTTCATGAACTTTATCTTTCTGCAAATTCGTGACTTGGTTGAGCAGGGATTTTTGCAAATTTGAATATCAATTGACATTTTCACTTAAGATCAGTCTTTGCTTGGCAAAATGATGTAATTTAAAAGCATTCATTTTTTTTTTCCGAAACGAGGACAAAAGCCTCATAATACTATATATTAATACTTTGATTCTCATAAATATGAGAGTAGTTGACAATTATAAGGTTTACACAATTTGTAATATAAAGATTATGGAGAATAACAACCAAACTATCTCCTTTCCATGAGTTTTCTACTGTATTACGATTACAAAAGTTTGAAATATTTGATGCCTTCCTTATATTGAATCTATTAGAACAAAAGCTTTTTCTTTGAAATTTATGAAAGAGTTTATTGAGATCCCAAAATCAGTACTACTTTTGTATTTATGTTCCCGAGCTTTAGCATATATTCCAATCAATAGCTTTAGAGTTGGGTTCGAGTCGCTTTGGAAGATAACATTGTGGCCACTCAATTCAATTGCCCATTGGAAGGCGGCTTCAGTTCCCTTTTCTTTTAATTGCTCTCTAGTATTTCAATCTGAATAAGTTCCTCTTGCATCAATAGTTATGCATGTATAATCAATCAAAGTTAGTCAAATGCCTGCATTGTTTGAGGGATTCAACATTAACATTGATAAAGCAATTGTTATTCGCAAGCTCATGTAAGTTGTTTCCATGTCTAGTTCCCTGTCCATAATTGTTAAAGTTGCTTCCTGCATTGGGTTATATTATAAGGTTTGCATGATGTTGTAGTCGGGTCTGTTGACATGTACATAACTATTGATAAATCTTACAATTGTTTCCGCCGTTTTTGCACTGTTTTGCTGAGTTTGTTGGAATGTTACCTCACATCGAGCTAGCCATATGTGCCATATTATTATACTACACATTTCTGGCCAACCTTGAATACCATAGTCTTTATTTTTTTCATCAAACCATTTGTTTAGTGATCGCTGTCGTATGCGTCAAAAATAATATTAATTACTTTCTCACTACTCAAAATATATAATATAGCAAGGGCAAGAAAGGATCGTTCCCACAGAGAGGACTTAGGTTGTCAAGTTGTTTCGGTTTCCTAAAAATAACAGTGGGGGGATTTTCTGATTTTAATGTATCTAAAGTAAAATAAAAGCAAATAAAGAAAAGTAAACAAATCAAGTAGAAGAGATATTAGTTAAGGATTCATCTTCATTCACAAACATGCTTTTTAACAATAAGTAGAATTCATATTTAATCTCAACTTAATCAAAAGCCTTAGGATACCTTGATCGCAAGAATATCCCTCTAATTTCCTCTTTTCATCAACAAACACATTAAAAGATACGAGTATGAGTTCTATCTAAGAGCTAACGTGTAAAATCATTAATCAAGTTTAATTCCCTAGATGCATTAATTACTATGAAATCAGGCCAATCATATCAATCGAACGTGTAAAATCACTAATCCGATTTAACAAAGGTTATGATCCACTTGTGACTACTAGGATGTATCACTGCAAGCAATATTCACAATTATGCTACTTGCAATCAGAAATTTATCACTTTTGCATATAATAAACTCTAATCTAGCAATAGAGATGAAAGTTAAGTCAATCGATTCGCGACTCGACTAAACAAGCATTCAAATCATGTAGCGATATTAATGGTGAATCATAAACGATAAAGCATGGAGACAAAACTAATTCATTGCATAAAAAATCATGTTTGGAATTCTAACTTATTATTCCTTAACCAAAAGAAAAGTAGCTCATATTCATGGAGTTCATAACAAGAAGGAAAAGAAAACCTATCATGTTTCTAAACCCTCAAAACAAAAGTAAAAGTAGATATAATAAAGATCCCATGATGTGGTGTTTTGAGATTCTTATATAGCCTCTCTCAGGTCAAGTCCTGAATAAACTCGACCAGAATTTTTTAAACTGCCCGCAAGAAATCAGTCCCATAGCCCATTTGATATTTAGCTCCTCGGGCCTGTGGAACCGATAACCTACTTCAAACCAATTCCTAGCCAAATGCAAACATGCCTTGTACATATCCAACCACGGAAATAGTTCAGGTCCACCCAATGTTCATTCTTCATTCAGTTTCCATCTAACCCAAGCCATCAAAAATATCATCAACTCCAGCTGCCACCATGCAAACCAACTTCAGTAGCAACACCCACGTTCCAGCACCGATCCAAACCAACAAATCACTAACCCATTCATTCTTCGGCCAATTATCTGCAGCATCAATTTCAGCTGCTTTACTTACTGCAGCATTCACATCTTTTATAACTTCACAACCACATAGCAACAGACTCCTCCATTCCTGCCAATTTTCATATGCAGCACCTGCAAATCTAACTTCGGAACCAGCTGGTGCTCTTCTATATTTGCAAATGCGCAGTTGCAGCAACTAATTTCTGGCATGGTGACACCACTCAAGGCTACATCAACGACTTCAACCACTCTATAACTTCTCTCGCAATTCCAGCTCACCACATTCAACCATTGCTTCTTAGCTTCTAAATCTTCTCAGCTGCACATCAAACCACCCTGTACAGCATATGACAATAGCTCCAGTGCCAACCAACTTCCCTGCATTGCAACAATATCACTACACTTATATTTATAGCTCTTGCCCACTCATTTCAACCACCATCCATTTTACCAAAGACAGCAGCTACCTCTATTTCTTCACTAAGTTGACATTCGAATCAGTAATACCATTACCGAAATGCCGGCTTCACCGACATCTTCAATTCATTGCTTCCACACGATAGTAGCTCCATCCTCGCAGAAGCACCTCTTCCTTGTTTGAGATCTCTTTAAGAACAGCTCAAACTAGAGTCATCCTCTCTGCTTCAAATCCACCAGACTCATCTCCATTCGCAGAACCCACTGCAACTGCAGCTTCACTGTACCAGTCTCATCTTTATACAGCCACCAGAACTACTGACTGACTGTCAAAACTATTATCACCTGCAGACAATCACCAGCTCTTTTATCTTCAGTTCATCTCCATTACAGCAACCAAAACCAACTTTATTCATTCTATCACAGACAAACCCATCAGTAATTCAAGCCATTCCTTCTGCCATACACAAATTCAGCTCAAACCCATCGTTAATTGCTAGCATCATCAACAAAAACTCCTTCATCATCTCTCAAACAATTCCTAAAAACAGAAGAATCAAAGCCCATATCAATTTTTTCTTCGAATTTCATAAAGAACCCCGAATTTGTTCTTCACCTGAAATTCAAACCCCCATCGCCAAAATCGTTAATCAATCACCATAAGCAAACCCATGGAACCATCATCTTCAATTGTTTATCTTCTCTCACAACGAAACCATCCAAATCACCAATATAAATCAAGCACAAATCGAATTCTCCTTCTGTAACTACGGAAAATCCATAGCTACAAAATGTAACTACGGAAAATCCATTGCTACACCCAAACTTGTGTTATCTTGTTCTTGACTTACTTCACCTTCATACCCATACAATAATTTCTAGATCTAGCTTCTTTGAACACTAAAATGATAATTTGAAGTACTAGAAATATAAAAGTGACACACGATCTTTACATGGTTCGATCCATAAAGGGATCGACATCCATGTTTTTCATTATGATATTTTTTGTTTACATGGGACTCCATTAATGAGTTTTTTTGGAGCTCTTGATCTAGTTTTGGGGAAAAAGATGAAGTTAGAGAAAATAAAATCTGATCCCTTTTTCTCTCTTGATTTTTCCTTTAAGTACTAGAGAGTAGAAGTGAATTTACAAGTATATCATTTGCTTACTAATTAAGCTAACTAAGGTAAGATACTATGTAGACTATCCTAGGGATGTTATTCTACATCGGCTTTCATTGGGCACCACGTCGAGTATGGTTTTTGGTATCTACATTTTGCCCTTTTTTCCTTGAGTATTGCTTGGAGAGCGATCCTTAATAAAAAATCCGTCTTGGTATAGTTCTTGGAGCGAGACGTGTGGTGCTTGAGTGGATGACTTTGACCTTTGTTGATGAAGGAACGAGCGAAAGAATAATAACTTGAAAAGTATATACTTGCCTCTTATTATTTTGCGAAGTTCCGAAGCTTCGTTGTTGTATAGAAGCACCATTCCTTGATCTTGTTGTTGTTGATCATGAGTTGTTGTTGGAACCATTCATTGCTTTACTTCGATTTTTCCCTTGTATGTTTGGTAGTTGATTCTTCTGTTGGTGAGAAGTAGCGAGGTGTAGTGTTACATGCAATGAGATAAAATGACGAAGCATGTAGTGAGCGAGATATCTTCGTCAACGTTATCCCTTTGCTTTAGAAAAAATAATGCTGCAATCTCGGGTTTGCATGGTCCACTTCCTGCACATTTATTCATCATTTCCAGCGGCCTCGTCGATTCTGTTGCCTTTTCCCTTGCTCGTTGTTCCCCTCGATGTTCCCCTTTTATTGATCTTCCCTGAACTTCTTCCTACTTTCTTCTATGGCTCTTTTCAAGTCCTGCTGTTCATTTCGCTCATCCTGCCTCATCTTTCCTTCGTCTTTCTCGTTACTCGATCTTCGCGCTTCCTTTCTTTCGACGTTACTTACTATCTCTTGTGTTGACATCTTTTATTCTTGGTAACATTCGCCTTTAATTGACCTCGTGGGGTTTGCTTCCCTTTGATAACAGGTGTTTCTTATACTTTCCTCCTCTCGTTTTCTTTCCTTCTTTCTTCCTCATATCTTCGTCTTTGGTCTTCCCATATCGTTTCCTCCAGCGCCCTTCTCGAATCTCTTTATTCACTTCTTTTCTTCGTTGTCTCCTTCGTCGCTCTCCTCCGTCGTCCTCGCAGCGTACTTCCTCTGTCGTGTCTCTTCTTATCCGACGATATCGTGTTTCCTTCCGAGTCCATGGCGTCGCCATTGCTTCCTCGTTAAGTTGTCGATTTTTTAGTGCCAACATAACATTTTGCCTCATTAGTCGAGCGTGCTTCTCCCCTAGATCCCTGTCTCGTTACTGTTCAAGACGAAGTGTCTCCCTTAGTTGCTCTAACTTCATGTGTTCTTCATCAATTATTTTTCCTTCTTCTTTTTTTCCACTTTGCTTTATCTCTATTTGGTTCTCCTTCTCCAAACCTTGGTCCTTGGTTATTTCTTTGTTGGTATCCTGCGTTATTACTTTGTGGATCATAATTCCTTCGTCTTGACTCCTCATGCCTAAGATTCCGATCAGTCCATTCTTGGTCTTCACTTGGCCTGACTACCAACTTCGTAGAGATTATGTTCGACGGCTCCCCTTTCGCGTACTTTAAGTCGTCTTCCACAACATGTATCGTTCTTGGTAAGAGCCGAAAAGTTCCTTCTTTTGTCTGGATCGGCAAAACCTTGCTAACTTGCCTCTTGCTTTTCCTCCAAGGCTATGTATCCCGATATTGTTTTGAAAGGGGTAGTAAAGTTCGTTCAACTCTGACTTTGCGAGACTCGATTTCGAGACTTAAAAATAGAAAACACTAAGAATAAAGATAATATATACAAAAAGATTGTCATAAATATCGAGAGGTACTTAGACTCGGGATTCCACCAATTCTTATATTCATGTGGTTCAACTATTGATTCTAGACAATTATAGCTTATAAGATAATGAGATATTGACTCTTTTCTTTTGCCAAAAATAGATTTTATAAAGTATTAGATGTAAATCATAAGCATGACGCATCAAAAGCTCTAAGTCTAAGCATACGTCATCAGACAAAATCACAAATAATCAAGAAAAATCATAAATCAATTTAGAATAGTGCAAAAGTCATAACAGAATTAAATGAATTATCACATGCGTAAAAAATGGCTTCCTCCATTGTCCCAGTGTTGGGGTTTAGATCTTCATGGTGAAAACACGCTCAAAATAATAATCCATAGCTCAAAAAGGTATTTTATTGAAGAAAAGAGTGTGTTTGTAACAGTTATAATTGTTACAGAACCCACTGTTACAGAAAACCCTAACAGAACTGTTGCGAACTCAAAATAATTGTTGGAAAAATTGTTACAAAGTTGTTGAGTTTGAAAGTGTAGGTCACGGTTTCTGCGACTGTCCAACTGGGTCTTATGTTCTTCAGCTCGTCTTCTTCTTCACCCGCAGAGAAGAAACTATGCAACTTCTCCTGCAGCTCCGACGTCTCCTCTGCTTCACCCCCAAAGTCTCGACTCCTCTATGGTAGCTGTAGCGTCCTATATATACTCAACAGGTCGACAAAATCTCTCAATTATTCTTCGAAAAATAAATTCTTTTCTTTCACGCCAAGTCCCGCGAATATCTCTCGTGAATCCTTGTTACGCATCTCGGTTTTAATCCAAACTCTCCAAGCTCGATATGATCAAATCCTAAGAATATATTCTCCCAACTCCACGTAACTTCCATATTTCATAAACCACACAATCCCGTATATCTTTTTCTCCGTTTTATCGAGTTTGAAATGGAATTTTTCTTTTCTTGCGTAACAAAGCATATTACGTACCCTCGTTTAATGAAAACTGGACCCAAAAAATCATCTCCAAGAAACACTCGCCAAATCCGATCCAGGATCCAAACAAACCCGTTCCCTTGTGTTGTTGAGAACTAGCTATCCAACCCATTTTACGCCATCAAATTACTTGTATCACTTCTGTTTTAACTTAACAAGACACTACCTACCAAGTCCGCATAATAAAATCCGACAAAACTCAATCGAATCTCTCGCAGAAAACATCATTCTTCCCGTCAACTACCGCCTCCCCTGTTTTGCTCCAAACCAATATTACAGCCCAATTTGATCGAGTCTGATGGACCTACCAACCCAGTTTAGGCTTAACAGGCTTATCTAAAGAAAATCCAGCGATTGAATCTCCTTCTAATACGCCCAAACATCAAACCCTAACTCTGCTAGTCGCTTCTCAAAATTTCCCTCAAAAACCTGAGATTTAAATTGTTGAATATGACCTCCCCCTATCCTCTGATGTGGTGCGGGTAATGAATGCCCTGGGGTTACCCCTTAGTAATTTGGGTACCCCTTATCCACTTCTTGGGTCCATTTAGCGATTGTCCTCCGGGTGCCTTTGACGCATTTCCGGGGTGCTTTTCAGTAATTCCTTCCCGGTCCAAATACCACTTTTCGAGCCAATTTTTGCCGCAAAGCTTATTTCTCCAAAAACACCTACAAAAACATAAAATAATCAAATAAGTACAAAAATGGGTACTAAAAATATAGAAAATCGAGAACAAAATAGACACATAAATGCATCTATCAAATACCCCCAAACTTATTATTTGCTAGTCCCGAGCAAATCAAATCTAAAAAATAAAATCCTAACTCATTGTCGCAAGCATCGTCGATTGCATTTACCGTATGCAATAAGCCTTTAAACCCCTAGGTGGCCCTAGTGGCCGAGTTATAGTCTCGGGAGGGCTTACAAGAGATATACCCACAAAACCTTTACTCCAGACCTTAACTATCTACGCCGTAACCTTGGAAGACACTAAAAGTCTCCTTGGTTGGCATACTTATTGATTACGGGGAGGAAGTACCTCGATGCGAAATTCCAATTGTTGTACACGAGTTTGCACTCAAGCATACTAAAATTCATATATAAGTCACAGAGCTCTACTTAGATAGTTTCACGGACATCATAACCGGAGTCAACCAATCACATGGATAGATTAAGAGATGGATATATAAAAAAACATAGATTGTTTTGATGTTGACTAAGGTGAATGGTGTTTCTCATATCTGTCTGAAGGCTACTGCCAAAATGAACCTATCCTAATGGTGAGATCTTTTGGTTTGGACTAATATCAATACACCGGCATATACAAGGGTACCATTGGTCGATAATCCTAACTCTAGGTCAACACAACCGGCATATACAAGGGTTCCGGTGGTCGAATTTATTGAATTTATTAGGTTGGTCTGATGGTCTGGTCTCAATTTCTCTTTCTTTTTTTTTTTTCATATTTCATAATAATTCTTTTTTATTTCATAATAATTTTTTTTCTTTTTTCTTTTTCACTTTTTCACTTTTTTTTTTTTGGTATCTCAATCACTCTATTTCACCCTAGAAATGGTAACAACTTGAATCGTGAGCCTGATAGGTGTAGAATACACCGTATTTAATATCTAGTATTTATGCTTTCTTTGCGAGTTTTCTTGTAAATTATGTATCTTATGTTTGTTTTTGAGTTATTAGGTACTGAGTCGCACGAAGGAAAAGAAGAAGAAATCACCTAATTTGAGCAAAAAGGGCAAACTTGCCATTTCATAGGCAAACACTATCCAGGAACCAAGCCAAAGCTAAGGGTAACTATGTTTGGAGAAGTATTAAAGAATAGCAACACATGTTAAGGGGTAGCAGATTTTGGTTAAAAGAGAAGTGCTAAAAGCACCCAACAAAAAAGACTAATAGGCACCATCTTGGGGTGGTTCTTATTGAGTGGGGTGTACCATCCAACCCAAACCAACCTAACCCTATATCGAGAAATTATTCAGTTTCTCTGAATTTAAGAAAACAAGCAGCCATCTTTCCGTTGTTTGCCTCGAAATCGAGTGAAATAACGAATTCATGAGGATCTCACATTCGCTAAATGGAGATGGAATTAGAAATGGGAATTTGCTGTTCACAATGGGTTTGATTTGATTTATTTGGCGGTGGTGTTGAGATTGAACAAGAAGCGTGAATCGAGTTTGAGAGGAAGATATGAGGCGAGAAGAAGAAGAAGACATTGCCGCCATTGATCTCTAGTATTAAATTCAAGCCCTTGTGTATGCCTAATGTGAAAGTGTCACAGGGAAGAAGGAGATGAATTGTCTTAGAAATCAGCCGGACTTTTATCTCTGAATTAATAACAAACCGCACACATGGTGCTTGTAAAAAGGCCTAAGCTAGTTCTGCTGCCAAGTTGGAAGAGAGAAGAAGATACAGGTGGAGGCAATGAACTACCGAGAAGGTGGAGGCAATGGGTTTGAAGTGATGATGAACTCGAGAATGAAAAGGAGCAGCAAGGTGTTGGTGGTGGTCGCAAGAAGATTGAAATCGAAGGTTGGTGATGAAACCGAAAGTATCCGCCTTCGTAGGATAATTTGAGAGAGGATGCAATTGTTTACGCGCCAATTTGTGGTGGTGTTATAAGAGATAAAGACTCAATTTAGAAGCCGGTATGAAAAAGGAAATCAGGTATATGCTCGTGTATGTTGTTGAATGAGAAATTGTTTGCGGGGAAGAAGGAGCGATTTGTGGACTACCGGGTGGTTTTGATACTATAAGAGAATGAGGTTGTAGCTGCTTATTGAAGCACAAGGATGATGCTTAGAAATGTTGAGATGGATTCAAGCTACAGGGAGTTTATCAAGAGTTGGATGCTGTGGAGAAGGACAATTGAATTGAACAAGCTTTCTGTTGCAGAGGAGCTGTAATGGAGTAGTTTTGGTGGTGGAATGGCTTTCGAGTTTATGAAGATTGTGGATCCCATGGAAGTCAGGGAAGAAGATGAGCTATAACTAATGGTAAGAAGCTGCAGATTTGTGCCAAGGAGCTGTGTGATGCCCGGTTTGAGAAAATTGTAGCTGCATTTGCAAACAGGATGAACAACAATTTGAAATTGAAGCATTCGCTCGGATGAACTGTTGCCAAGAAAGCTAAACATGCTACATATAAGTGCTTGCCGATGATGGTGAACAAATAAGAAGTGAGTTACAAAGGGGAGCGATTCATAGATGCCGTTGATGAGAGTTTGAAACAGAATGTTGGTGCAGTTGCATTCGCAAAATTGTGCGAAAAACAGAGTGAAAATGGCGCGCCGGTGAGCATAGTTCCGTAGTCGGATTTCGTAACTTGAAGCATGAATCGCAATATTTCGGTGAATCGCGAGGGGGTATGAGTCGGATACAAGAGTTGGCGCCGGACGTGAGCTGAGCTACGAGTCACGCTTTGGGTGCGTTTTCGCAAGAACAAGGAATTGGTTTAGGTGGTATTTTGTGAATGTTTGAATTGCGGGAAATGGAGTTGAGCTTCGGGAGTGTGCACTTGCTCGGTGACGTCTTCCAAGACTTTGTGTGGTCAAGTCGATTTTCCGGTGACCAGTGACCGGTGATGACGTCAGCAATCCGGCGACCCAGTTTTGGACCCGAAATTTCCAGAGATTTATTTTCACACATGGGCTTGGTGGACTACTTGGAGATGGTTTTTGAGAAGGTTTGACCAAAATTTGGAAAGAGTATCCTTTTGGAATGAGAGAAGCATATAAATAGAAAAGTCTTTCTTCAAACCTAGATATCTCCATGAGGGAGACTTCTACTTTGGTTCTAGGGTTTAGAAACATGATAGGTTTTCTCTTTCTTCTTGCTATGAACTCTTATGCCATGAGTAACTAAGTTTTTATTATTGGTTGAAGATGTAGTTGGATTTTGCAACCAAGTTATGATTTTTATGAATTAGTTTTCTCTCAATATTATCGTTTGATTTCTACGGGTTATAATAATTGCATGATTGAAGTATTGCAATATGATTGAATGTTTGTTTAGTCGAGTCTAGAATTGATTGAACTCACATCCATATCTATAGCTATTTTAGGGTTTTCATCGAGCGATAACCTTGAATACGAGTAGCATGATATGATTCTAGGTTGTAGTGATACATCCTTGAAATCATATGTAGAAATTGACCTTTGTCCGAATTGTTTGCGCAATGTATTACAATTGCATTGATTAGCCTATTTCTGAAACTTAATGCTCCTAGGAATTGAACTTGATTAGCGCAAGGCGTTAGGTTATTCTTTAGGTAGATTTCACATACGCGACCTAATGTGTGTGTTGATAACTTTGGAAATTACGGAGTATTCTTGCAATAAGGTATTCTATGGCTTTTGATGATAGCGAGATTAAATACGAATTCTATTCATATATTCATAAACTTGTTTACAATTGAAGATGAAACCTTTATCCAATATTTTCACATCCTTGATTTGCGTACTTTATTTGCTTTTTGTTTATTTTTATTTACACAATCGAAATTCTTCCGGTGTTTTATATAGGAAACCATAACAACTTGAAAACCTAGACCTCTCGTGGGAACGATCCTTTCTTGCCCTTGCTATATTTATATTTTGAGTAGTAAGAAAGTGTAATTATATTTGTGTCCGCGACAACCGGTCAAATTTTGGCGCGTTGTCGGGGGAGGCACGGTTGTTAATTGTTTTTGGTTTCTTATTTTTGTATTTAGTTTTGTTTTACTTTTTCTTATTCTTTGGTTCTTATTCGAGTTTTGAGAGTCTCGTTTCAGGTACCGATTTCTATGGACGGAGCATATTGGAGCAATCAATACGGCTTTCAACCTCAACAACATGAAAACTATCACCCTTATGGGGAATACAATCAAAACCAATCCTTTGGTTATGGTCAATATTCCACGTACCCTTTTAGTTGTTCTCATACATTCCAACCTTCTTACGGTGGGTATGTAAGTGAGCAACCACAAGGAGGGGAGACTAGTTTTACTCCTATCAATTTTTCCTCTAGTTTGGTAGATGAAATGCAACAATTTATGGACAGCATGGAGTCAATTCGTAGACAACCCAGCGTGGAACCATTTTCATCGACCGAATGTGCTCATAGTATGTTTGGCCCAATTTCTGATCATAGTTATGATCATCCACCCATTCAAAGGGAATATAATTGGCCTAACAATACAAGTAAGTAATTCTACTTTTTCTTTGTCGAATGAGCTTTACAAACAAATGGAACACTATATTCGAATTTGGATGGAACACTCCAAGAGCTTCAAAAAGGTGTTTCCACTTTAAGACAAGGCATTGAAGAATACAATGAGGAAATGAATAGTTATGTTGAAAAAGGCGAACCTTGGGGACTTTTGTTGATATTTGTGTAGTTAACTCAACTCTTGGTCGTAATAATGATCATTCACCTATTCAAAAGGATGAGTTCGAGATTAGCAACACTAAATTCAGCGAGGAACAAGATTATGTTGACTATGATAGTGATGATTATTATGAAAAAACATCGTTTGAACCAACTCATGGTGACAACCCCGAGGAGTGTACAATGGAGTCTTTTTGGGATCAAGATGAAGACGAAGAGGAATATGTCGACACTTGTGTAGATTACTCAAGCATTGATCTTAATAATGATCAAGAACCTATTCAAAAGGTAGAGCTTGAGGATGATGCAATGAGTGTTCTAAAGAAATTCCTTATGGACAATATTGCATCCGCAAAAGAGTATGTGCCTTACAACAAAAAGGAGGAATATGTTGAGAATGAGACGGTTATGACCAATATTGTGGAAGACCCAATTGAGCTTGCATATGATTGTAATGATGATGTTTATGTCGAAACTTTGGTTACGGCAGAAACGGACGAAGAATGGTTGCAAGGTTTGATAGAGGACCATGATATACATGAGGTGAATAATTCACTTGAGTTTTTCAAGGATAAGGAGGATTCCGTGATACAAGAGATTGTGCAAGGTTTGTCTAACCTTTTGCATATTGTTTCTTCTTCTTTACCTCTTATTGGTTTGAATGTATGTGCTTCAAGAATATTGTTGAATGACTTTGTTTCTCGTTTTTCCGCCATTAGAGATACTTGGTTCTCATACTATGCGGGTTATGGAACAAGAAACCGTGGAAGTACCCGACTTTTTATATTCTTTATACACTTCCAAGTGTGGACAAGAATAAGTGTGGGGGAAGCTTTTATCGGTTCATAGCTTCACTTTTGCTTTATATTACTAATATTTGTGTGAAGCTAGTGTTTGCAAAACAGGTTCTATGGAAGGATCCTCAACTTTTTGATTGTTGATATATGGGGAATGAATCTTGCGAGGATATAGTCGGTTGACGACTTTAAACCAAGCGCTAAGTGGGAGGCAACCCACGGTTTTGTATCTCTTATCTTTTAATTTTTTTTCTTTTCTTGTTTTTAGCTTTTTCTTTTTGCATATTATTTGCGGAATTTCCCACCTTGGACTTTCTTTGGACGATTCAATTTACATTGAGGACAATGTAAAGTTTAAGTGTGGGGGAGCATTTATATGTTTGTATAGTTTGTTTTAGTTTGCTTAATGCCCTTAAAAAAAAATCAGAAAAATAGAAAAATTTGTGCTTTTTGAACTCCGAAATCTAGAACTTGTGCCTTTAGGATGACACCTTTAGTGGATGGAACCATTTTGAATGCAGGAGTTGAGGAACCAATTAACTAAAAGGGAAGAACATAGCTCAGAAATCACAAATTAACATGATAGTTGTTACCATATCTCGGAATATCACCATATCGCATTCTATTTTTACTTTTCCATATTTATCTATTGTTCTCTAAGTGCTTTGGTGGGTCACTAAACATCGACGTGTTATTACTGCTAGGATGAATTAGAGTGATTGAGTTACTAAAAACAAAAAAAATGATGAAAAAAATATATGAAAAAAAAAAAAGGACCGATCAATTAGACCAAAACGGAATAAAGAATGACGCTTGGGAATAGCAGTATATGTGAAACGTAGTCCCTATCTCCGTCGCCTAAACAAGCGTGGAATGCAGGATCCAAGGCAACTATCATATACGTGTTGACAAGGAAGCATGCGCTTGGATCCAAAAGATCTAATCATGCCGTCAAAAAAAAAAAAAAAGAGAAATTGGATCCAGTTTGATCCAATCATATAAAAAAAAAAAAGAGAAGAAATTATTATTGTGTTGAATAAAGTCACTCTTGGTTCCCTTGTATATGCCAATTGATTTGATGTAGCATTCAGCACCAAGTAGCTCAATCCAATAGATTAGGTTCATCTTAGCAAGTGACCTTCGAGAGAGATATGGGAAACATCGAACACTTGTGAATATTCGCCAACATCTACATCTATATCCATCTTCTTAATCTTTTCATTGTGATTGTGGTTTGTTAGTTTCCGAGTATTGTGGCTTGTTCGACTATCTAATTAGAGTTTATTTACTAATATATGAATTGAATTTGCAAGGTACCTCCTCCGTAGTCATTTTGGATTCATTCATTGATTTGTCACAAATAGACGGAGTTTGAAATATAGGTTTTGTAGCGGACTCTTGTAAACCTTCACGAGACTATAACTCGTCCACTAGGGACACCTAGGAGTTTAAAGGCTTGTTATTCATGCTAAAATTAACCGTAGCCTCGACGTCACTGAGTTGTTGTATTTTATTTTGTTTGATTTGCTCGAGGACTAGCAAAGTCTAAGTGTGGGGGAATCTGATAGGTGTAGAATACACCGTATTTAATATCTAGTATTTATGCTTTCTTTGCGAGTTTTCTTGTAAATTATGTATCTTATGTTTGTTTTTGAGTTATTAGGTACTCTGGAGTCGCACGAAGGAAAAGAAGAAGAAATCACCTAATTTGAGCAAAAAGGGCAAACTTGCCATTTCATAGGCAAACACTATCCGGAACCAAGCCAAAGCTAAGGGGCAACTATGTTTGGAGAAGTATTAAAGAATAGCCAGCACATGTTAAGGGGTAGCCAGATTTTGGTTAAAAGAGAAGTGCTAAAAGCACCCAGCAAAAGACTAATAGGCACCATCTTGGGGTGGTTCTTATTGAGTGGGGTGTACCATCCAACCCAAACCAACCTAACCCTATATCGAGAAATTATTCAGTTTCTCTGAATTTAAGAAAACAAGCAGCCATGCTGCTGTTGTTTCGTCTGAAATCGAATGAAATAACGAATTCATGAGGATCTCGTTACTGCTAAATGGAGATGGAATTAGAAATGGGAATTTGCTGTTCACAATGGGTTTGATTTGATTTATTTGGCAGTGGTGTTGAGATTGAACAAGAAGCGTGAATCAGAGTTTGAGAGGAATATATGAGGCAGAGAAGAAGAAGACATTGCTGCCATTGATCTCTAGTATTAAATTCAAGCCCTTGTGTATGCCTAATGTGAAAGTGTCACAGGGAAGAAGGAGATGAATTGTCTTAGAAATCAGCCGGACTTTTATCTCTGAATTAATAACAAACTGTACACATGGTGCTTGTAAAAAGGCCTAAGCTAGTTCTGCTGCCAAGTTGGAAGAGAGAAGAAGTTACAGGTGGAGGCAATGAACTACAGAGAAGGTGGAGGCAATGGGTTTGAAGTGATGATGAACTGAGAATGAAAAGGAGCAGCAAGGTGTTGGTGGTGGCTGTGCGCAAGAAGATTGAAACTGAAGGTTGGTGATGAAACTGAAAGTATCTGGCAGCTGCTGTAGGATAATTTGAGAGAGGATGCAATTGTTTACGCGCCAATTTGTGGTGGTGTTATAAGAGATAAAGACTCAATTTAGAAGCCAGTATGAAAAAGGAAATCTGGGTATATGCTCGTGTATGTTGTTGAATGAGAAATTGTTTGCAGGGAAGAAGGAGCTGATTTGTGGACTACTGGGTGGTTTTGATACTATAAGAGAATGAGGTTGTAGCTGCTATTGAAGCACAAGGATGATGCCGAAATGTTGAGATGGATTCAAGCTACAGGGAGTTTATCAAGAGTTGGATGCTGTGGAGAAGGACAATTGAATTGAACAAGCTTTCATTTGCGGAGAGAGCCGTAATGGAGTAGTTTTGGTGGTGGAATGGCTTTCGAGTTTATGAAGATTGTGGATCCCATGGAAGTCAGGGAAGAAGATGAGCTATAACTAATGGTAAGAAGCTGCAGATTTGTGCCAAGGAGCTGTGTGATGCCTGGGTTTGAGCAAAATTGAATGCATTTGCAAAATGAACAACAACCTGAAATGAAGCATTCGCACGGATGAACTGTTGCCAAGAAAGCTAAACATGCTATATATAAGTGCTTGCCGATGATGGCTGAACAAATAAGAAGTGAGTTACAAAGGGGAGCAATTATGTGATGTCGTTGATGAGAGTTTGAAACAGAATGTTGGTGCAACAAGCATTCGCAGTAAATTGTGCGAAAACGGAGTGAAAATGGCGCACGGTGAGCATAGTTCCCAGAGCGGATTTGAACTTGAAGCATGAATCGCAATATTTCAGTGAATCGCGAGGGGGTATGAGTCGGATACAAGAGTTGGGCCGGACGTATGAGCTACGAGTCACGCTTTTGGGTGCGTTTCGCAAGAATAAGGAATTGGTTTAGGTGGTATTTTGTGAATGTTTGAATTGCAGGGAAATGGAGTTGAGCTTCTGGGAGTGTGCACTTGCCTGGTGACGTCTTCCAGTACTTCAGGTGGCTGAAGTCGATTTTCCGGCGACGGATTCCGGCGACCGGTGACCGGATTCCGGTGATGACGTCAGCAATCTGGCGACCCAGTTTTGGACCCGAAATTTCCAGAGATTTATTTTCACACATGGGCTTGGTGGACTACTTGGAGATGGTTTTTGAGAAGGTTTGACCAAAATTTGGAAAGAGTATCCTTTTGGAATGGGAGAAGCATATAAATAGAAAAGTCTTTCTTCAAACCTAGATATCTCCATGAGGGGGACTTCTACTTTTGGTTCTAGGGTTTAGAAACATGATAGGTTTTCTCTTTCTTCTTGCTATGAACTCCTATGCCATGAGTAACTAAGTTTTTATTATTGGTTAAAGATGTAGTTGGATTTTGCAACCAAGTTATGATTTTTATGAATTAGTTTTCTCTCAATATTATCGTTTGATTTCTACGGGTTATAATAATTGCATGATTGAAGTATTGCAATATGATTGAATGTTTGTTTAGTCGAGTCTAGAATTGATTGAACTCACATCCATATCTATAGCTATTTTAGGGTTTTCATCGAGCCATAACCTTGAATACGAGTAGCATGATATGATTCTAGGTTGTAGTGATACATCCTTGAAATCATATGTAGAAATTGACCTTTGTCCGAATTGTTTGCGCAATGTATTACAATTGCATTGATTAGCCTATTTCTGAAACTTAATGCTCCTAGGAATTGAACTTGATTAGCGCAAGGCGTTAGGTTATTCTTTAGGTAGATTTCACATTTGCACTTCTAATGTGTGTGTTGATAACTTTGGAAATTACGGAGTATTCTTGCAATAAGGTATTCTATGGCTTTTGATGATAGCGAGATTAAATACAAATTCTATTCATATATTCATAAACTTGTTTACAATTGAAGATGAAACCTTTATCCAATATTTTCACATCCTTGATCTGCGTACTTTATTTGCTTTTTGTTTATTTTTATTTACACAATCGTAAATTCTTCCGGGTGTTTTATATAGGAAACCATAACAACTTGACAACCTAGACCTCTCTGTGGGAACGATCCTTTCTTGCCCTTGCTATATTTATATTTTGAGTAGTAAGAAAGTGTAATTATATTTGTGTCTACCGACAACCTGGCCGAGCCCCACCTAATCACTTAGAGAAACGTATTTTAAAGAAAACAAAATAAAAATAGAAGTGAAAAGGATTCAATGAGATATAAACGAAACTACCATGTTTTTGTCTTTAATTCTAACACCCGAGCTCGTGCTTTTATGAATAGACTCTTTAGATGTTTCCATCTAATCGATTCGTTCCTCAACTCCTACAACCAAGATGCTTCCATCCACTTAGATTGGTTAGTGCCATCCTTAATAAGCATAAATTTCTAGGCTCGAGTTTAACAATGCAACTAAAATGTTTCTCCCATACCCCCAAACTTAAATCTAACATTGTCCTCAATGTTCTAAAGATAAAATTAAAAGCATGAACAAGGATAAACTGTTACCATTTGAAGTAAAAAAGAGTTAAGGAAAGATATTACTGGTGTCGCATGAATATTGGGTTACCTCCCAAGAAGTGTTAAGTTTAAAGTCTTGGCCAGGACTAAGAAAGGATTAGTCACCTCATAAAATCATAAAGTAATAGCCGAAATATATGTGGGTCATCAAAACCAAATAGAGATATCACAAATAAAAGGAATCGCAACTTTGCCAAGAGAATAAACAAATAAAGCACACCCTTGTCTAGTTTCTTGTTTAAGACAACTACATCTAGGCGTAGTTCGAAGCTCTATAAGCGGGTCGAGATAAAATATTTTCATGTCTTTGAATTCCTCAAAGCTAAGACCTTGTTCGAGGTTGTAAAGTCTATAAAAACTCAAATAAAAACTTAGAAGCACATAATAATAACCCGAATAATTGCGGATCCTTAAAGTCAAATCAGTTTTGACTCACACAATTGACCACGATGAAAGTGAATTTTAGGAAAATGTGTCGATTCTAATCTCTAAAGTAATTAGGTTTAGTCTCAAAACTAAATAATTGACACATTCAAAACTTATACATTCCCACATTTGGTTGAAAAATATTTGGTGGGAAAACAAAGTCAATCCGGGTATCATAGCCGGGTTAACCACATCAACCAGAGGATGGGTTTCTAACAACCGAACTTCTTTATGGACATCACTAGGCTCGGGAAAACGTGTATGAGGACAATCTTTTAAAATGGTTGAGGCACATTTATCAAGTCCCAAGTGAGGGATCTCTGTAAGATCTAAAGGTAAGGCACAATGAGAATGATAGTCACCCCCAAACTTAGAGTTTTGGGTGTCTCTAGATAGACTAGCTACAATTTCCTAATTTCTAGATCATCGAATCCCGAAAATGGTGAATTGCTCTTCTAGGTTGTACTCAGTGATGCATCATCACTCATATTTAAAAGCTCTACGAGTGCATCTTCGCTTGTCTAAGACTATTGTTTTTAAATCGTTAGACTCTAAAGTAATATTCTTAATAAACTCGCTCCTCTAAATCATTATAAACCTTCGTAGCTAGGAAATTCTACATCGCCTAAAAATAGAGATACTTCTAGTCAAATCCTCGTCCTTTTGAATAGGTGAATAATTATTAAAATTATTTGGATTTGAACTATAAATAACATGATCATTATAAAGCTCAATTGGAGTAGCAAATTCTGATCACTATGCCTACATATTTCAAATTCTTCATCTACACTATCCTCATCATCATAGTAATATGAAGATGGTCGAACCTTATCTAAAGTATTGCTTCCAATTCTAACCTCGTCATCTTGATTATGTAAATAAAAAAATTCCTCATTTTCAAGGGTGATTTGTGAAGCAAATGTATTGGCAATGTCAGTGTAATTCGTGCAATTCTTTCTTCCGTCTCTAAATCAAACCTACGTGTTGACTCAAAAACTCACGTGTTGATTGGGATTAACTTACATGTTGACTCGGCTAACTTCCCCGAGGTTATCTTCTAAAGAAGGTTCACTCATTGTTACAGTTCTTTCATCCATAACTAAGTCATTTGTGTCTACTAACTTATGTTCGACTCAAGTAACTTACGTGTTGACTCAAGTAAGCCTCTTCTAGAGGAGAAGTATCAAAATTTTGCTCGTATGACCGGTGTGCATGTGAATAGTAATTGTGCTCACCATGGTATGACCCATATCCTTCAAAAGGGCGTTCCCAACCACTATTCACACTATGGCCATAATAAGGATAATGTCCATGTTGCTCGGTCGAATAATCATTGTATTTGCTATTATAATACCGAGTTCGACATTTTTATGTGCATGTGCAAATGCAAGGTTGACTAAAATGGGTAGGCTCAAAGTTACCACAACAAAATATACCCAAAGGTACGAGGCTGAGGTTTGTGTACTTTGTTTGGTAACTCCCATAAGGCCCAAGGCATGGGTTCATCTTACTAATCCACGAGTTTTCCTAAAATCGGTAGTCCGACGATGCAATTGGTGGCGCACGTGTTATGTTTTTATTTTATTTTTATAAATAAAATACTAAAAAAAAAAAAAATAAACAAACAATATATACAAGTAAAAAAATAAAGAAAATAAGAACTAACAAAAATAAAAGCTTCGCTTTATCCTTTTATGGCAAGTCCAACTTTTCACCTTCGTTTCAAGAAAAACCCGCACAACAAAAGAAAAAAATACCCAAAGTAAAATCAAAGAAAATAAAAATAAAAATAATAATATATATACAAAACCTAAAACCTAAACCGAATACAAGTCCGTCGTGCGCACAAAAAATTGATATTGTTTTGAAAGTGGTAGTAAAGTTCGTTCAACTCGGACTTGTGTAGACTCGATTTCGAGACTTAAAAATAGAAAACACTAAGAATAAAGATAATATATACAAAAGATTGTCACAAACATCGAGAGGTACTGAGACTCAGGATTCCACCAATTCTTATATTCATGTGGTTCAACTATTGATTCTAGACAATTATAGCTTATAAGATAACAGATATTGACTCTTTCTTTGCCAAAATAGATTTTATAAAGTATTAGATGTAAATCATAAGCATGACGCATCAAAAGCTCTAAGTATAAGCATACGTCATCAGACAAAATCACAAATTATCAAGAAAAATCATAAATCAATTTAGAATAGTGCAAAAGTCATAAAAGAATTAAATAGAATTACCACATGCGTAAAGAATGGCTTCCTCCATTGTCCCAGTGTTGGGGTTTAGCTCTTCATGGTGAAAACACGCTCAAAATAATAATCCATAGCTCAAAAAGGTGTTTTATTGAAGAAAAGAGTGTGTTTGTAACAGTTATAATTGTTACAGAACCCACTGTTACAGAAAACCCTAACAGAACTGTTGCGAACTCAAAATAATTGTTGGAAAAATTGTTACAAAGTTGTTGAGTTTGAAAGTATAGGTCACGGTTTCTGCGATGTCAACCGGGTCTTATGTTCTTCACTCGTCTTCTTCTTCACCCGCGGAGAAGAAACTCGCAATTTCTCCCCGCAGCTCCGACGTCTCCTCTGCTTCACCCCCAAAGTCTCGACTCCTCTCTGGTACTTGTAGCGTCAACAGGTCGACAAAATCTCTCAATTATTCTTCCAAAAATAAATTCTTTTCTTTGCTGCCAAGTCCCGCGAATGTCTCTGTGAATCCTTTTTACGCGTCTCTGGTTTTAATCCAAACTCTCCAAGCTAGATAGATCAAATCCTAAGAAGATATTCACCCAACTCCACGTAACTTCCATATTTCATAAACCACACACCCCGTATATCTTTCTTCTCTGTTTTATCGAGTTTGAAATGAAATTTTCTTTCTTGCTGAACAAAGCATATTTACGTATTTCTGCTTTAACGAAAACTGGACCCAAAAAATCATCTCCAAGAAACACTCGCCCAAATCCGATCCAGGGATCCAAACAAACCTGTTCCCTTGTGTTGTTGAGAACCAGCTATCCAACCCATTTTACGCCATCAAATTACTTGTATCAGCCCTGTTTTAACTTAACAGTACACTACCTACCAAGCTGCACAATAAAATCCGACAAAAACTCAATCGAATCTCTCGCAGGAAACATTATTCTTCCCGTCAACTACCGCCTCCCCTGTTTTGCTCCAAACCAATATTACAACCCAATTTGATCGAGTCTGATGGACCTACCAACCCCGTTTTAGGCTTAACAGCTTATCTAAAGAAAATCCAAGCGATTGAATCTCCTTCTAAAAGGTACCATCGGCGGATATGTCTTATCATTGCCCCTAACTTCCTTTCTCGAGAGTTTTTCACGACGTACGTTAGACTTTGCCTCTTACACTTTCGTGAAAACTAGGGTGCACGTCGTGGATTCTGACCTTCCTAGGCGAAGGGTTTAAGGTTTCTCTGAAACCGTTTTGTGGATCTTATTTGCCTCCTAATGTGAGGTCTTACTTGCTTGTTTTGAGGTCTCATTTTGCCTTGCTGGACTTGAAATTACTTCTTTTCTTATTTGTCTTTTGATTTCATTCCTTTTGGCTTTATTCGTGAACCTTGAAGTTGTATTGTACTTGAATCGGGTCATCGTAGTATTGTACTTCGTGTAGCATCTAAGTGAGCCACTCTAGTGTGTTCGCTGGGTTAGAGCTAATTTATCTCTTCATCGATGATTCATCACATCGACGGCATTGCGCGTTTCCTCTTTGGTACTTCAATCATCCTTTCCTCCACTTCGTCAATGATTTATCACATCGACGGCTTTGCGCGTTTCCTCTTTGGTACTGCAATCATCCTTTCCTCCACTTCTTCGTATCCTTCCTTGTCCTCTTCCTTGTTTTCTTCGGGTCATAATGGAGTTATTCGACAAAGTGTAATTACTATCTTATCTTTCTTTGTTTGCACGGATCGTCCTCTTTAGTTGATTCTGTCGTCTTCATCGACATTCTCTCCCATCTATTCGTGAGCTGATTCCGTCGTCCTTATCGTCATTTTCTCCCATCTCTTTGTGAGTTGATTCCGTCGTCCTTATCGTCATTCTCTCCCATCTCTTTGTGAGTTGATTCCGTCGTCCTTATCGTCATTCTATCTCATCTCTTCGTGAGTTGATTCCGTCGTCCTTATCGTTATTCTCTTCCATCTCTTGCGTGGGTTGATTCCGTCGTCCTTATCGTCATTATCTCTAATCTCTTCGTAAGTTGATTCTGTCGTCCTTATCGTCATTCTCTTCCATATCTTCCGTGGGTTGATTCCGTCGTCTTCCCTTGTATTTCTCTGGAACTGAACTGGTTTTTTGTTTTGTGAATCGATTGCTTTCGCCCCTTTCCGTCGTCTTCCCTTGTATTTCACGAAGTGCCTAGATATCATGAGTTGGCCTGCATTCCACGAGCAAGTAACTCTTGCGAGTTGAATATGTGGTGTCACTAACTGACTTGTTTCCTTCTTTGAAATCTCTGCTTCGAAGTAGATTTGATCCCACGAGGTAGCTTTGATTCCACGAGGTAGCTTTAATTCCACGAAGTAGCTTTGATTCCACGAGGTAGCTTTGATTCCACGAAGTAGCTTTAATTCCACAAAGTAACTTTGATCCCACGAAGTAGCTTTGATTCCACGAGGTAGCACGAAGTAGCTTTGATTCCACGAAGTAGCTTTAATTCCACGAAGTAACTTTGATTCCACGAAGTATCTTTAATACCACGAAGTAGCTTTAATTCCACGAAGTAACTTTGATTCCACGAGGTAGCTTCAATCCCACGAAGTAGCTTCATTGGTTTCTTCTTCGTGAATGCTTCTTCTTTCCTCGTCACGCTTCCATTCGTCCTCACGTCTCCTTCGAATGAATTCTCCCTTTGACGTAATCTTCTTCTTTCCGATGCAACCGTTCTTGTTCCGAATCCTTATCTCCCCCTCCTTCTAGCGCCAAAATGTAACTACGGAAAATCCATAGCTACAAAATGTAACTACGGAAAATCCATAGCTACACCCAAACTTGTGTTATCTTGTTCTTGACTTACTTCACCTTCATACCCATACAACAATTTCTAGATCTAGCTTCTTTGAACACTAAAATGATAATTTGAAGTACTATAAATATAAAAGAGACACACAATCTTTACATGGTTCGATCCATAAAGGGATATACATCCATGATTTTCATTATGATATTTTTTGTTTACATGGGACTCCATTAATGAGTTTTTTGGAGCTCTAGATCTAGTTTTGGGGAAGAAGATGAAGTTAGAGAAAATAAAATCTGATCCATTTCTATCTCTTGCTTTTTCCTTTTAAGTACTAGAGAGTAGAAGTGAATTTACAAGTATATCCTTTGCTTACTAATTAAGCTAACTAAGGTAAGATACTATGTAGACTATCCTAGGGATGTTATTCTACACCGGCTTTCATTGGGCGCCACGTCGATTATGGTTTTTGGTATCTAAACCTTCTGAATTTCATAGCAACGATATCAACAACAGCTTCATCGTTTCTATCTCTCCCTGAATTTCTTTCTCAGACAGCAGCCATTTTTCCTCTAAATTTGAGGTTTCTGTAATGAAAGGGGTTATTCTCGATGTTAGGGTTTGATACTAGATATAGGATTAATCCAGCCACCATACACTGTTGGGTAAGGGTCACCTTAATGACTCTAAGCACCCACTGCACAGATAAGGGCCACCATGGTTGTCTCTTGCCACTCTAGAGTCTAGACTAAGATGCAATGGTTGTCCCCTATCGTTGACTTGGCTCGGCTTCGCTCCCAATAGTAATTGCATATGAAATGACATTTTTTCCCTTTTAGACGATGTTTCTTATTCTTTTGCTCTGAATGACTCCATTTCACCTAATAAACTCAAAATCATAAGATACATAATTTACAAGAAAACTCGCAAAGAAAGCGTAAAAAATAGATAAATATCAAGGCGTTTACAACACCTATCATTTAGCCATTCATGGAAATCACCACAGTTATCAATTATATTTTCTATATCGAGATTTAGATGCATCCATACTTGAGTTGCAAATTTGCATTTGAGGAAGATATGTGTTAATGTTTCCTCACCTTCATTACACAATCTACATTTTGTTTCAATGTTAGGAAGAATTGCTGCAACTCTCATACTTGTTGGGAGGATAGAGTGTGCAGCTTTCCATATGAAGATTTTAATTGTTGGAGTTAGCTGCAGATTCCAAACTCTGCTCCAGTCTACACTATTGCTAGTACTACCATTTATGGAGTTATAAAGAGATTTCACTGTAAACCTACCTGTAGAGTTCAGATTCCAAAGTGTCGTGTCTTCAATGTCTTGCCTAGGTATTGTTATTTTCTTAATTTTTTCTACTGTTGTTTGGTCAAAGCATATATTTAACTTATCCACATCCCATTCTTTATTTTCAGTAAAGAGATTGTTAACCTTTATTATGTTTTCAGTACCTACTGCTAGTTTTGTCATAGGGACAGTGGTATCAGGAACCCATTTGTCTTCCCATACATCAATCAGTTTGTCGTTTCCTAGTTTCCAATTGCAATTCTGTTTTATGTGAACAACACCACTTAAAATTCCTTTCCAGATCCATCTATCCCTTACATTTGCCTTGTTTTTAATGTGAAGGATATCATTTTTTCGGCAATATTTTGCTTTTAATATTTTAGCACATAGAGTATTTGGGTTTTCCTCTAATCTCCAACCCATCTTGACTATCATAGCCTGGTTGAAGTTTTCAATGTTTTGCAATCCTAGGCCTCCTTCTTCTAGTGGTTTGCAGAACGACTTCCAAGCCTTTAAGTAGATATCTTTTTTTCCTTTTTCATTTTTTCCTTTGACATCTTTTACCCACCAATAATCTCTTTTTAGTTTTGTTAGAGATTTACAAACTTTTTTAGGGATTTTAAAGCAGTTCATTTGGTACACTCCTAATGAAGAGGTTATGTTCTTTATCAGTACTGTTCTGCCTGCACTGTTAACAAGATTACCATTCCAACTCTGTAACCTACCAATCATCTTTTTTATCATAGGATCAAAGCTTTTTACGTTAGATCTATTGGTAAAGAGCGGTGATCCGAAGTATCTGTCGTCTAAAGGAATATCTTTCACTCCTAAGGTTTATTTGACATCATTCATTACTGTAGGATCAGTTTTGGGACTTAAAAAAACTCCCGATTTGTTCAAGTTTATTAATTGTCCAGAATTGATTCCAAAATCTCTAAACAAAGCAACCAGGTTGTGGCAAGTTTTTATATCCGCTTTACAAAATATAAACTATCCGCAAATAAGAGTGACTAACCGAGGGAGCATCTCCGGAGATTTTAATGCCTTTAATAAGGCCTCGAAGTTTCAGCATTTATGATTGTTCTAGACAGCGATTCCATGCACATAAGGAAGAGGTAGGGAGATAAAGGATCTCCTTGTCGTAATCCTCAGAAGGTTTGAAAATCGGTTGGTGAACCATTTAATAAGACTGATAATGTTGTGCTAGATATACATTGCATAACTAAATCACACCATTTCTCCGAAAAACCTAACTTTTTCATAATTTCAATTAAGAAACTCCATTCGACCCCGTCGAAAACTTTAGACGTATCTATTTTGAGTCCCATAAGACCTTTTTTACTCTTAGAATTACGCAGTTTAAGGATTATTTCATGCGCTATAGTTATGTTGTCTGCTATTTGTCTTCCTGTAATAAAAGCCGACAGGAAGGGGCTAATTATTTTATCTAGCATGCCTTTCATTCTATTTGCCATTAATTTTCAGATGATTTTGTATGAAGTGTTAATTAAGGATATAGGTCTGAATTCAGCAGCAGTTGTGGGATTTATAGTTTTTGGTATTAGAGAAATGAAAGAAGAATTTAGTTCTTTTGGTAAAAAGCCAGTTCTAAAGAAATTCTCGGATCATAGAAGTTAAGTCAAGATACCAACAATGTCCTAGTTTTGTTGAAAGAAAACCTGGGGAAAACCATCGTGGCCCGGACTTTTGTCGGGGTCCATAGAAAAAAGAAAGTTTTTTTTATTTCAGTTGTTGTTGGTATTAAGCACAAAATGTCATTATAAACATGGATTTGGTATATCATTTTTCTGTCTATGCTAGGGTTCACCGTGGTTGCAATGTTGCTGAAGTGTTCTGTTATACATGAAGCAATATCTTTTCTATCATTTAGCCAGTTTCCCTCTTTATCCATTATTGCTTCTATTACGTTTCTTCTATATCTTTGTTTTGCCTTACTATAAATTTTTTTTATGTTTCTATCGCCTAATGTTAAATTTTGGTCTTTGCTTTTGTCTTTCCAGAATTTCTCCTTGATTGCATACCATTTTATTAACGCGTTGTTTAGGTTTGCTAGATCATAAGCTTTAGCATAATAGAACATTCTATTATTAGTTTCTTGAAGTTTCTTCTTAATGGTCTCAATATTAGTTTATTGAAGCTTTAAAAGCATTCATATACTAGTGTAAACCAGGCGTCATTTCTTTTACTCCATCCGTTTCAAGAAAAATGATACTTTCACTTTTCCATATTACCTAAAAAAGTGAAGGTATCACTTAACCTGAAACTGAGAGAGTATATGTTTGGGTGCAACAATCATTGGTGTTAACCAGGTATACCTTTCTTTTCCCCGAGCTCTATAGTCGAAATAACTACCTTAACAGAGCAGCCATGTCTGCTCCTCTATCTATTCACCACAAGGTCCACAACCTTAAACAACCATCATCCTTAATCTCTGAAAGCTCCTCCTTGAAAAACACCACCACCCCCGCCACCAACAACAAAACTAACTCAATCCACTCACACCCATGTCTAATTGCACTGGAAAAATGTTCAAACATGACAGAACTCAAACAAATTCATGCTCAAATGATCAGAACTGGACTCATTTCCCATGTCTTTTTTACCAGCAAAGTTGTCGCCTTTTGTGCTCTTGAAGAGTCTGGTAGTCTGCATTATGCCCATCTCGTTTTCACCCAAATCCCAAATCCTACTCCTTTCATCTGCAACTCTATAATTCGAGGTTACACTAACAAAAACTTACACCAAAATGCAATCTTGTTCTATCGAGAAATGATTGAAAATGGTTTGTTTCCAGATAATTTCACATTCCCTTCTTTGTTTAAATCTTGTGGGATTTGAATGAGGGAAAACAATTACATTGTCATGCAATAAAACTTGGGTTCTCATCAGATTCTTACATTCAGAATACATTGATGAATATGTACTCAAAGTGTGGGAGTTTAGTTTGTGCTCAAACCGTATTTGACAAAATGTCTGAGAAAAGTGTGGTTTCATGGGCAACAATGGTTGATGCTTATACACAATCTGATCAGCCCATAAAAGCCCTTGAGCTTTTTCAGAGAATGGAAGTGGAACAGGTTAATCCCAACGAGGTTACATTGCTGAATGTTTTAACAGCTTGCGCCAGGGCGAGAAATTTGGAAATGGGGAAGTGGGTTCACAAGTATATAGATGAGAATGGAATTGGTTTCAGTTTGGTTCTTACAACAGCTCTTATGGATGTTTACTGCAAATGTGGTTGTTTCTCTCTAGCTCGGGAATTGTTTGACCAGATACCTGAAAAGAACTTGTTTCACTGGAATATAATGATCAATGGACATGTTGAAGATAGTGATTATGAAGAAGCCTTATCACTCTTTCATGAAATGCAAATCAAAGGTATTAAAGCGGATAAGGTGACTATGGTAAGCTTACTACTCGCTTGTACTCATATAGGCGCCCTTGAGCTTGGTATATGGTTGCATGCTTACATCGAGAAGCAAAATATTGATGTCGATGTAGTCCTTGGGACAGCACTTGTCGATATGTATACAAAATGTGGAAGCATCGACGGGGCATTGGAAGTTTTTCATGGGATTCCTGTAAAAGATGTTATGACATGGACATCTATGATTGTTGGTCTCGCAATGAGTGGACAAGGAGAGAAGGCTTTAGACTTCTTCCATGAAATGCAAAAAAGTGGCGTAAAGCCAGATGCTATAACCTTTGTTGGTGTCTTAGCTGCTTGTAGTCACGCAGGTCTTGTTGATGAAGGATACTCGCATTTTGATTCAATGATAACGGTTTACGGAATTCACCCTAGTATAGAACATTATGGTTGTATGGTAGATATGTTAGGCCGGGCAGGTAAAATTGCTGAGGCTGAGAAGTTAATAGAAGAAATGCCCATGAAACCAGATGATTTTGTGCTGAGAGGTCTTCTTGGTGCTTGCAGGATTCATGGTAACCTCAGTGTTGCAGAGAGAGCAGCTCAGAAACTCTTAGAACTTGATCCAGACGATGGGAACCTATGTTCTGCTGTCTAATATATACAGCTCACTAGGAAAGTGGGGAAAAGCTAAACAAACAAGAAAGCTAATGGCGGAGAGGAAAATTAAGAAACCTCCGGGTTGCAGTTTGATTGAAGTAGATGGAGTTGTTCATGAATTCTTCAAAGGTGACCGGTCGCATCCCAGATCATCAGAGATTTATAAGATGTTGGAGGATATGATATGTAGGATAAAGATAGCAGGTTACGTACCTGACAAATCTGAAGTGCTATTTGACATGGACGAAGAGGAAAAGGAGAATGCCCTAAGTCTGCACAGTGAGAAGTTGGCAATCTCTTTTGGACTCATAAGTACAAGCCCTGGTACTCGCATTCGAGTGGTGAAGAATCTTCGTGTCTGCACCGATTGTCACTCTGCTGCCAAGCTGCTATCCAAAGTATACAATAGGGAGATAGTCTTGCGGGATAGAAACCGCTTTCATCACTTCAAGGATGGGTTGTGTTCATGTAAAGACTTCTGGTAATGTCGATGTTGTATTTACTTTTTTTTTTTTTGCCTATAATTCATGGTTGTTGATTTTGGTTGTTTCATGAAGTTCACCTTCTTCTTTCGATTTCCTTCTTGTATCAAACTGAATTCTTAACTGTATCCTGAATCAACATATCTTTAGAAGAACTAATTCATTTGTAAAATTAAACTCTGACGTCCAAAGTTTTAAACGTCCCATTATTGACGCTTTCACTTGATTTTAAGGAAATGAGGAAAAGAAGTATATTTAAGCATTTTTTACAATTATACCCTTTTGATAATAACTAGTGAAATTTTGAAATGAGTTATCCCAAACTACACATTGGCAAACTTTATAATTGAAAAGATTTTAAAACACCTACGTAACGAATATAAACATGCCTATTAAATTATGCATATTTCTTATATTTCTTATAATTAAGTAAAAGGATAATTTGGTAAATATCTTTTGGAGTCACTTTGGGACAAAATCTAAAAGAACAGGCCACTTAATAGTGGTTGACATTGGAATAACGAAGAAGCCAATGTGCATTTGGAGCTTAGGATTTCTTGGTCGTGTGCCTTGTATTTCTTATCAGGCACTTTTTGGTATATCGTAAGATACTTACGTCAGGTCTAACATGATGGCAGGTTCAGCATTTTTTATTAGTAGAAAATTGAAAAAAAATAAAACATAGTGGACATCAATTTCATTGTGGACTTGGTTTAGGTCAGAAATAATCTGCCGAGGGTTTGAGTTTAATACTGGAATTTGTGGTGGTGATGGGACCCATGGACCACCACCTCCACCACCACAAGGTCCACAACTCTGAAGGCATATTCCGCTCTAGAATATTCCAATCCAAATTCAATAACGGTAGCAACAGAGTGAGAGGAAGATTTTGGCAACAATCAATTTCCAATATGTATCTATCTCTACCTCACAGACTCACAAACTTTGGGGCTGCTTTCAGAATCGATGGCTTGAACCCACCCAACCGAGAGTTTTCTAGAGCTCACCGCAGAGATAAGGGTCTGTTAACGGACCCAGCAGAGATAGTGGGTCCGGCCCTAAATACTCAGACACCACGTGTCGACTTCCTAAACCATTCCATAAAAATAGCAACGACAAATCACGTGTTGAAAAGCTAGAGAATATCCTCCTTCCTTCAAACATAAAACGGGCCCTGGTATATATTAATCTAACGACCGAGTTATGATCCGAATTTAAGGAGGACCCCACTGAAACTACTCCTACGGATGAGGATAAACGGTGAATTGCGTGGCTGTAACATGTAGGGCCCACGCGAAAGACCTAGGGTCTCCCTCAACGCCTCATCGCTATCACATGACAGACAATTAGTTGGACCCACACTCGGCGTGGCCCACGAGTAACTTTTTCTTATTCATGTTGACCCACTTATCAATATCATCAATCTAAGTGGACCACTTCAAGCGAGTGAAAAATACACGCACATATCCCAATAACCACACACGTGGTTTTCACACAAGTAACAAACAAGAACAAGGAAGAAAAAAGAAAAACTCTACAGTGAACAAATTTGAAAAATTCTGTGTTGATGAAGGAGTTTTTTTCATTAATGGTGGATTTGGAGACTTTGCACTGAAGAATTGTTAGACAAAAAACTATTCAAAAACCCCAAAAGATAAACCCTAATTCTTTACTTAATCACAGACAAAAAGACTTTAGAACAAAAAAAAACCAAACCCTTTATAAAATATTCTTCTTCAGAGCAGAGAGAATCAATCCTCCATTCTCTAACTTGTATTCTGTTCAGGCTGCTGTTGTTGTTGCTGTGTAGAATGACTATTATTACCACCACCACCACCACCCATGAACTGAAGTTCTTGTTTATCATAAATTTGCAAAGAAAAATCTCTAAGCATTTGTGGAGGAGGACCTGAATTGGCAGCAGCAGCAGCAGTACTAGTATCTGTTGTGGTTGAAGCTGAACTAGGAGCCATAGTGGTTGTAGAAGCATCAGTGGATATTGGATTTTGAGACCCATCAACAAAAGCAAACCCAGTTGAATTTGGTTGTTGCATAGCAGAAACAAAAGTAGAAATTGGTCTAGCAGAAACATTAAGCAAAGGGGCAGTATTAGCAGCAGCTGCACCAGGAGCAGGGAATGCCCATAACTGAGGAGCAGCAGCTCCTTGTTGCATATTTGAACTTGCAGTAACAACACCAGGAGTAATAGTTGTTCCTTGTGGAATCATCCAAAAAGTACCAGCAGCAACAGCATTTGATGGCAAAATTCTCCCACCTGTACTTACTGCCCACATAGGAACTAACCCATGTTGAGTATTAACCATCCCAGCACCAGATGAAGAAGGTATTGGAAAATTGGAACCACCACCAATTGGAGCTAACCCAGATGAAATTGAAACATTCCCACCATTTAAAGAAACTGGTTCAAAGAAATCAGAAGTTGTTGGCCTTTTCCTCTTCTTCTTTGTAATATCACCACCATCTGGTGCTGCAGGTGAAGTTGTGGGGATTTTGAGTGTACCACCAATTGACATAGCAATAGCTGGGATGGTACCAGTACCTGTAGCTTGAATGATAGATGGTTCAGCATGTTCTAGTACAACCATCTTATCGTTTCACCATCTGATTTATGACCAAGCTCACGAGTTAACTGGAAAATCCTTGCTGCACATGTTGCTGGCATACGAATTCTTCTTCCTCTTCCTTCAACTTTTGTGTGTCTGTCTTTTGTTGATGCCCTTTTTGCTACAGTTGTTGTTGTGTTTGATTTTGTTGTGAGTGCTGTGGAAGTGGGTGCTGTTTTTCTTACTTGAATCGCCATTTGACTCGGAGTCTGAATCGTCAAAACACCACCTTGTTGATGTTGTTCTGTTTCTTCTTCGTTCTCTGGATCTTCTGTTGGTTCTTCTTTCAAACACATGTACTGTACTAGTTCTGTTGATTCTTGTGATGGGTTGTCGTTCATTTGATGATGATCATAAACTGGGTTTCTATTATTCTCATCCTCCTCCTCAACGATATTATGATTTTCAATAATTTCTTCTTCTTGTTGTTGATGATGATGTTCTGATTCTGGTTCTAATCTATTAAAACTCTGTACTTCTTCTTCATTAAACCCTTGTTGATTTTCAACAGAATCCATCATTTAATCCTAAAAAAAAGTAAAAACCAGGAAACAGAGGAGTTTGCTTTAATGGAGGAGGAAGGAGAAAAAACAGAGAGATTGAAAATAAAAATTGGAATTTTTGGAAGTTAAAAGGAGAAAGGGTTTTACGTACTTTATGATTTTTGAAGCTGCAACAGTGAGATTTTTGGAGTAACGAATCAATACTTCGTCTTTCTTCTGAAAATAACGGAAAAAAACAGAGAAGGAACAGAAAAACAAACCCTAGAAGAGAAACGAAAACCCCTTTTTTTCTGTTTGTCCTCCCTACAGAATTCTTCTTCCCATCATCAAAAATAAGAGGATCAGAGGATTTGTTTTTGCTACACCGGCTAAACACCATACTTATAAACACCGGTGCAGATCAACGGTGTTCCATTAAATAATGACTCTTCGAGATGATGACACGTGGTGGACCCCACAGGAGATGTGTTTAATATTGGGTCAAAGGGTGTGGTGAAAATTGGTGAGGCCTCCAAAGAGATTTTCTTTTGTTGATTAAACAAAAAGTTTTAGGTCTTGTAGTGGGGTAGGGTCTCTTTTTCCGAGCGTGTGAGTTTTAGGTGGGACCTACTTTCTTTAATCTGATTTTTATGGGGTTACCATTTTGGGTTTGGCTAAATCCTAATTAGATGGGATAGTAAAGCCTTCTTTATGGTATTAATGACTCTTTTTGCATAAATTTCAACTTTGTTGCATTTTTTTCTCGTTTTGATTACAATTTTCTGTAATTACTAGACATTAATGTCAATTGGATCCCTATGATGATTACCTAATATTTGCATCTATGTTTCATTCAAAAGATTAGCCGCTGGTGAAATTTGGTAACCTCCGTAGCAGTTTTTAGTTTTGGTGTGAATTTTCATTGTTGGTTGTGAAAACTGAATTACGTAACAGAAATCGACGCTGGAAAAAAGGAAAGGTAAAAAGAATTATGGGAAAGATCTCAAAATTTCTCTCCTTGGTTTTGTAATGCTTGAGATAGGATGTGCACATCGGCAACTTGGAAGTGTGGGGATTGTGCAAATACAAAGGGTCAACTTTAAGGTTTGTTCAAATTTTGCCTAACTCGTTCGCTAGCAATTGTTCACATCCAAACTCTAGATAAGGACCTAACAGAGCACTCATATTTGGTGAACTAAATACATCGTATTTTGTTGATTTTGTACCACATTGGCACCCCTTAGAAGGAACTTTTACTAGAAAATGTTAGTTGTGAACGTTTTCCTCCTACACACCTAAAAACATCCCAAATATGGAATTTGTGAAGGATGTGTAAATAAATAAGGGTTCTTTTCTTTAATAGAGAAGAAATTCTATTATAAAGGTGGAAAATGGGAAATGCTAAGTTCATCAAGTCTGGACTAAAATCCCGTCTGAAACAATGTACGGCCCTTACTTTCACCCATCGATAATCTCAATGCAGAGAACGTTTCCATAAACTATCCGATCTCTTGTTGGGATCTTTTGTGGGAAAAACTCAGTAGGTGTACTGTTTTCAAAGAAAATATCGGATAGCAAACTTCTAACAAAAAGTAAGAAGAAGCTGAGAAAATAATAGTTCCTTTTTCATCCTTTTTTGGATAAAGAACATATTTTATTAGAAAGAATGAGAATATACAACAACAAACTTCTTACAAAAGCGTTTTATCAATATGGTGAATTTGGACAATTCACTCATCGTTTTTGGATTTGATTAGAAATTATCCGACTCATCTGAATTTAACTCAATATGTATGTTTTCGAGTTAGATCTGATTCAACTGACTCAAAAGTATGAGTTAATGGCTTGATCCGATGAGTATAGGACATTTTATTCCCAATTTAAATGAATTCGAGTCAGGCACTAAGTCTGACTCAGGTCATGGATCAGATCTGACTCAAACTAAAGAATGAACGACATGAAATCTGACTCGGACACCGAGTCAGCAAAAAATCAAACACTCAGTAAGACATATAGTCACAGTTAGACAATGTCGCCATCTTCTGGAGAGTCTTCTTTCCTTCAAAACTCCTAACTAACCAGTCCAAAAAATTTGTTGTTGGGGGAGGACAAATGCATCCTTTACCGGACAAAATGCACAGTGATTGATGCGTATTTCCTTAAGCCTGAACTAACTCGGCTAGACAAACAGAAAGATACACACTAGAAGCATTTTGATTTTTTTTGATGGATTTAGCCTTGAGCACAACAAAAACCAAACAAAGTACTACTAGCAGGAGAGGCTTTCTTATTTTATAACCAAAAACAGCATAGACACGATACCCAGCGGTCCCAGCCATTAACATTGCTGCTGCCAATTCAAGTTGTTTTTTGCTCGTCCAGCACCAACAATGCGATAAAACTTCGGTCAAACCCTGTAATATATTTGTTGATTGTAACCTTATATGAAGAACAACAAGTCCAATTTTCCTTGAAATTGATTTGCTAGAGAAATCCAAAAATAAACTAACAGAAACCCAGTTTGCCTGCAAGATAGAGTTTACTAGCAAGCTAAGGCCGAACTATCAAGGTTTTTGACGTGCACAACTCAACTTCTTTATTTGGCATTTAGGTCGCTTCTCGATGCCCAACATACATGGATGATGATTCTGAAACTCTGTTCCCTTCATGTGCCATAATGCCGTTCGTGTCTCAATACATTAATAATGTAGAACCACGTACAAAACCTGTTAGTATTGTACTCCATCCGTTTCTGGAAAAAAAATACTTTCACTTTTTCAATTTGGCATATTTTTAGGCTAAAATTAAAAAGTGAAAGTATCTCTTTTCCAAAAACAGGCGGAGTATTTTCTTTTAATGCGTTTAGAATCTTGAGAGGTGCACCGTGCATGTAAAAAATGCCCAGAGCACACAAAGTGTATGTACTGGTTTTGAGAAACCAAGTACAGGCTGCAAAGGTCTAGTTGAAAAGCAAATTCATGCATGCGATTGTGATCCTTCTTCGTTACACATGATTTGTGAACAATTGTCGTCAAAAATATAACAGCAGAATAGTGTACGAAATGTTACCGAAAATCTACTTAGTAGCACTCTTTCATTTGCTCATGCTCATTGCTCCGGAGAGTCGCGTAATGGCCAATGTATATTTGGAAGAAAACTCTTGTCTAGGCCAGTCAGATTAATAATAGTTTCTTTTGTACACAAGAAGTGACCGGGTGGCGCATGCACCATGCACCAGTCAGTCCAGCCTCTTTTTTGGTAAGAAAAGCTCATTGTCTCTTCGGATTCTCATGGGTTACACTTTGAAATGCAGCTGCATCTTAATAAAGGATTAAAAACATGTGCATTATAATAAGCATGAAGATTAGAAGCACGCGATGGTAAAATGATGCGCCAGCGAGATAGGTGTACTAATCGAGCCCAAACCCAAGATCCTAGACGTGAAATCAAGCATAAAATAGACCAATTTTAGAAAGGTTTCCGATGCCGGAGGGCCTATTCCCAAAAGCATTTGGTGATTTCATTTGTGGTCCTTCCTTCATCTCAAATGGTAGGAGCAGGAGTCGCTTCCTTCTTACTCTCCTGTAAGTAAAACGAAGAACTGTCAAACTTTGATGAAAAGCATCAGATTCTATCCTTTTTACGGCAGAGAAAAAGATCCTTCCAAATGTGGTAGGTCCAATACCCCAACTAGCCAGGATACCATTGTGGTCCATTCACTAAATCAAGCAGAGATTATTTCGACCGTTAATTTCAATGGCTTTTATTGTCTCATAATGTACACCCACGTTTAAGCGGGACCTTGTGAACCTACCATGTGAATAGTGGACCTCGGCAAGTATTGTCCCTACTTATCACATGGTAATAGGGTATAGTTGTCAAATCCATGTGTGGTATGGTGAACGTGACCCACGTTACATGACCTGAGGGCCATGAAGTTGAGCTTATTTAAGTCACACGCACATTTTATCACCCAAAATGATTTACCCACCCAACAATAAGGACCGTGATTGCACCTTGTGAGAGGGGAGGGTAGGCCCACTCCTATTATTCCCTCGTCCCAATGCACAGTACACTCCACTGTAGTTATGCGATCCCCTCGATGTAAATCTCGGATTGTTTTTTCGATGGGTCTAGCAAAGTTGTTTTATCACATAGGTTCAACTTTGCAACCGCACACGTTATTAGACAATCAAGATGGAAGTCTCTTAAGGCAATTCTGAACAATTTTGTGCTTATTATTTCCTGAGAATGACCAAAACTCGAAAATGAACTTATATTTTCGAAAAAAATGTTTTTTCCCTCCAACCAAACATGTCAAGAATATCAATTCTGGAATTTGAGAGAATTGATCGATAAAGAATTGATGCCTAGTACAATCTAACCTTCACAATAGTTTCAGTATGCCAGCCGGTTACACCGGCAGCAGGCTGAGCCAGAACAAGGGTGTAGGTCCATCTCACCACACAAAAGTGGTCCCATTTTGAATAGTGGGTCAACGAAAAATAGTTCTTGGGACAATGCGTTTGTAGAGCCCCACACAGAAAGGAGACCCCGCAAGCGGTGGTGGTGATGAATCCGATCCTATCCCAGAGTGGTCCCAATCTGACCTCGTTGGCTACGCTACTACTAAGATGATGGTGCCCCACTTTTGACAACCGAGGTGTGGTCCCTGTTTTGAACGCGTGGGTTGGTCCACATCTTGTATCTAGGCAATCATAACCTAACACGTGTCATATCTTTAAGTGTATTTTAAGGATGGACTGGTGGAGAGGTGTGGTGGAATAAGTATGGCCCGGCTTTCTAGAACCTATTTTGCCCTCTTGAGTCTCGATTCACGGCCAGTATCAGCCAAGTTGCAAATGTTGTTTTGGTACCGTTATAGATGATTATCGCATTGGGATTATGTACACATTTTATTAAGATGTCCGGTCTCTATCTGAAGCCTAGTCTCTTAGAGCAACTGCAGTGACCAAATTTGAGTTTAGTCGGTAGTGTGACGCTACGGAAGAAGTAAGAAAGTAGTATATTTAGTTGAGCGGACGTATAATCTTCGCTTCCACACAAAAGGCTGTGGAGCGGAGGTATAAAGTGCGTCCCGTTCAGGCGTTGATATAGTTTACGCTCGTTGTGGGGAGTTGGTAAAGATTACGCTCGTTCTGAGGCGTTCATAAAGTTTACGCCGGGTGAAGGGGCGTACGTATAATCAACGCCTGATGGGGCAAAAGGGAGAATCAATGTCTAAATGAGGCGTTGATATAAATTCCGGTCAAGACAAACAACTCTCAAGTGCTATCTGGTCTATATAATTAATGAACTCAATGGTTGCGTTGTTGAGGGAAGGCCAAGTAATTTACATCCCCACCATAGCTGCCGGACCATGCTTGTGGTGGCAATTTGAGTTAATGAGTCATTGAGTTTCTTTTGTAGCATCACCTTGAAATATTTCCACAATGCATAGAAATGGAAGGAGAACATTACACCTAATTTATTTATTTTTCTGTGGGAAACTCAAAGTTGACGTGGGAAACTCATGCATAGGTGCTATGGAATGTACACCTCATGTCACTCATTTGAACCTCTACTTCCATGCATTTTTATACAGTTTATTGAAAGAACAATTTGGCACTAGACTTTTTTGTTTGTTAGGCAAAGTTGTGGGGCGTTAAGTTTATGAACGCCTGATGCCAGGCGTTAACTTTATGTTCGTCTCAATGAGGTGTTGTCTATATGAACGCCTGATGCCAGGCGTAAACTTCAGCAACGCCCAATCGGGCGTACATTTCAGAATGCTCCATTGGGGCGTAGTTTATATGCACGCCTCTTCGTGGGACGAAGACTATACATGCGCTTCATGTGAAGCGTAGATTATACACTCCGCCTGGTCACAAACGAACATTATACGTTCGCTCGACTATGTTTGGTTTTGGTCTTGGTCCCAGACCAAATATAGTCTGGGATTTGGGTTTGGTCCGGCTTTTAGTCGATAGTCTCTCCCGCTGTGTCTCGTTTTTTGACCAAATATTTAGTTATACTCGCCCACTGTGGTTGCTCTTAGAGCAACTGCAGTGGGCGAGTAAACCCATTTTTTTGGTCTCGGAACCTGGCGTAGTGGAAGGTACCATCGATCAAATACCGCAGAGAACAAGAATTCCGCAGTATATTTGGTCTGACCAAAGACTATACCCATTTATAGTCGAGCGGTGATATAATCTCCGTTTCTCAACAGCGGTTATATAGTGTACGCTTGACAACGGGCGGTGTTATAGTGTTAGGCCCCATCGAGAGGCGGTTATATAGTGTTCGGGCCCCAACGGCGCGGTGATATAACGTACGCCCCATCGGGCGTAGCTAAAGTTACCGCTTGACAACAAGCGGTCATATAACGTACGCCCCCATTCAAAGTGGGTGATATAACATACGCCCCATTCAAAGGTTATATAGTGTTCGTCAGTATCAAAGTGCGTAAAGTTTACGCCCCATTCAGCGTTCATAAACCTTACGCTTCGATGACAAAGCAACGTATTACCTCCGCCCCATATTTTCCATTTTCATGGTTTTAATTTTTATGGTTTCAGTTTTGCCCGTTTGAATTTTTTGAATTTTGTGAATTTTTCGAACGTTGAAGAACCGAAGCGTTGGAAGATATTTTTGAAAATTTGAAACATTATATATAGGGAAGAATTCATTCAACATTTCCCCACAAGTACTACTTCAAAATAGACTATCTGAAGAACAAGAAAAACAATATTATTTCATCTTCCAAATCATTTAGAAATTTTTCACCGATTCGCTACAATGGCATTACGACCACCACGACCATCACGAGCAATACGAGGTCCAAATTTTACGACAATCGAAGACGTAACTATGTGTAAAATTCATTTATCAATATCTCAAGATCCAGGTGTTGGAACCGATCAATCGAGGAAGCGTTGTGGACTCGTATCAAGGATGATATTGAAGTTCATTTACCTAATGCTCCAGAGCGGACTTGGAGTTCTTGGCAAAACGTTACCGTGGGAATAAGTAAAGATGTGGCGTTATTTTCGGCGAAAAAGAGGCGTAGTAGAAGGTGAATATCATCTTGGTTGGGGTCCTGAAATGAAGGTAAGTATTCTTGATTTTTCGAATAATTATTTTCTAATATTTAATTGTACCCTAAACTTAAGTGTTATTTAAAAAAATTAACACTCGAAGAAATAAACAAGCGGTTCAAGGAATGCAATGACGGGGAAAAAATTTAAGCACGAAGACTGCTACCCAATTGTCATAGAATATAAAATTTAATCGTCGATCGACTTTCGTATTCGACCGATGACGCACGATTTGGACAGATTATGAGAAATTACGAGGTAGATGAGGAAGGACAAAGAATCAACAATTCAAGCCGAGACCCAAGAATAACACCGATAGGGAGACATAGAGAACACATATCTCCGTCGGTTGGGAAAAAAGAAGAAGACGATTGAAGAAAACAGGAGAGAAAAATCCGGTACCCAAGAGGAATTGATGGGAATAATTATTAAGGAACAACAAAATTTCAATACTCATTACCAAGCACAATCAAGATTCAAGATGGAACAAAGAGCGGCAGAGTTTGCGGCAAAACAAGCCGAACATGCGGCCAAAATTGCCAAGCAAGTCAAGATGACGTAATTTCGCATCATTATGATGGATCTTTCAAAATTGATACTTGTCCAACAAGAGTACTTCCAACTCGTAGGGCGGATATAGTTCGCAATGGAAGAAACCAATCTTAAAACGACGGAATAGTTGAAACAAATATTATTTCTCCTATTTAGTGATTAACAAATAGTATAATTGTTGATGCCTTCAATAAAGTGGAATTGTTGTAACTTTATTATCCAAAGTAGTTGTTCTGGTTTGCTATAAATTTGACAACATGTGCGAAAGATACAAAGAAAATGCAAACAAAAGTTTTAATTCCCATATTCGACCATATATGTTCAATCGTGTCATCACGCAAACGAATATGCGCATCTTTGTTATGCATTGCCACTTCGGCGTTGTCTTGAGCTCTAATTTGGGAAAACTCGTCACTATTTCCTCCGTCAATATTAACCTGGTCCGGGTTACGCCTTGTTCATAAACATGTGGCGATCACTTGGGTAGACGCTCATCCTCGACTATCATATTATGTAAGATTATACTGAGTTTTCATGATATAGGCAAGCACATCCGGATTCCACATTCTTGCAAAGTTGTTTGATGATTCCAAATTGTTGTTGAAGTACACCAAACCCCGTTCTACATCTTTTCTTGCACCCTCTTGCATCGATGAAAATATTTCCTTTTCCTACCGACGGGATGTTTAATGGCCATTATAATAGTAGGAATCAGGTAGATGCCATCACCTAGATAATACGGCATATCATATGAATGTCCGTTTACCGTGTAGTTTCGGTGGTGCTTTTCTGTTACAAGACTTCGAAAAACATATGAACGGTTCATAACATTAATATCGTTGTTAGAGTAGGGCATACTAAAAAAATGCATGCCAAAACCATAGATCATACGACACCACTGCCTCCAAAGACGATACTTTCGCTCCCTTTATACGCTGGTGTAAGCCGGATTCAGTAGACGGACATTTATCCCATCTCCAATGCATGCAATCTAGACTACCCAAAGCATCCCCGAAATCCAGGTCTTTGTTTTGGTTACAACAATTCAACATCACCGGTAGTTGGTTCACGCAAATATTCTTTCCCATACACATTAACAATCGTCTTACGTAACCTACGAGTAGCTTCCAAAGCGTGGTTTTCGCTACGCGTAAGTACTCATCTATTGCATCCGCTTTGCACATCCATAAGCTAACATTCAGACTGCTCTTTGTTACTTTTGATGAGGGTTTAATCCTAAAACTCCACAAGCATCGGCTTTTGAACAAAATATCTTTCGCATTGGTAACACCTTCCACTATTCGGTTAAACAATTGTCGCGCATCCCGAATCTTCGCGGAAAACATTGGGTGGTTGGTTTGGGTACGGAGAAAAAATAGGTTCCATAAAAAGTTACGCTCCGCCTCACGATCTCTAGGTATTTTGATACGAGTTTGAGGCCATTTGAATTTGTAACAAGGACTCCCAAACTAAGCGGTGTTATTTTGCATAATCGCTATTGCATCATCATCCGATGAATAAAAACTACTATTAGAAGAAGAAGAAGAAGAAGAAATGTAAGAACAATAATGAGCTTGGTATTCTCATAATTTTCCATTACATATGTGAAGCAGAAGAGAGATGTATTGTTGTTCATACATTGGGTGATCATATCTTTAATTTATAACCCATTTCCCACATCATTAAAAAATTTAAAAATAGATACTCAATTGAAGTTAAGACTAAAGGTTTTCCAAAAGGATAAAGTTTTTGCCATTGACATGATATGACTATACTCTATACATACTGACATCTCACTGAGACTTGAGCGGACTACTGGGACAGTGAAGAGAGTAGACTTGAAACGACTACTCGGTGAAAGAAAAGTTAAGCAATTACCTATTAGTAGGTCTAGTATGCCTACACAAAAGTTTAAGATAAAGATAACACCAAGCATAGACCACTATTCGGTTAAACAAATTAACCATTGATATTATCCGTATCCGAAGGTGCCAATCGTGGTGGCATAAAAGGCATCTGCATTCTCGGAGTGGTATTGACCGAGGACATTGTTGAAGCTGATCCTTGACTCATACAACTCCAAACTTGTGGTGGCATTGTTTGGGAAAATGAACCGTATCCCAGGGAGGTTGGAGAGAGTGCGGCGTCGGAAAGAGAGAGTTGTTGCTGCAATTCCGTGTTTGAAATTTTCAGCCTTTCAATTTCGCTTCTTTCGATATAATAACGTCCGCCCTCTCCTTAGTTTGTTTTAACGTAAAATCGCGGAATTGTTGATTAAAATCCACATTTTCTTGAAATAATGTAAGCTTCATGTCTTGTCAATAAAAATTAAAATATGTGAGTACAAATATACAATTAAAAGTAGAATATACAACAAAAAGGATAATGGGTTACTTACGTGGGATAACAGATGTGGAGGAGGGATAGGTACATGTTCAACACGCGGTTCAATTGGGACCGTATATAAGTCACCGACATACCCATATGTTTGGGCTTCCCAAATAGGATGAGTGGTGTAATCTCTGTAGTTAGTTACCTTTCTCCAGTACTGTAAATATGTATCATAATCTTTGACAACTTGCACCATCTCTGTAGCATCCACCTCACCTTCACTTTTTAGGCGTGCTGCTTGAATATTGCCGATATCCCCAATAATTGTGTGTAGTTTTTTGGGAACAGCAAATGTATAATGGTTTTGCCTCCAACACCTTTCTCCGAGGTACATGTTATGCTGTACAATTTGAAATGGAGTACAAATAAGTATGTTATATACTAAATAAGCCCTCTTAACAAAAAATAAATATTAATTATTAACTCACAATGCCCATGTAAGAAAATATATATCTCGAATCTGATAGCCTCATAGCCGTGCTTCCCATATCAGATGCAAGGACATCTCTGTATGATTCCATGGGCGCCAAGTCACTTGTTCAAGTAAGCTTACTCAATAAATCCCTACAACGGAAAATATCATTTGTATTCTTGGTACATTCCATTTAGAAGGTACAGGCCATTGTTGTTCTTCATTCGAGCGTGAAATGTCCTGGTCGACATATTCCTGTATTCATAGCCCCAAAACTACTCCATGAATTAAATTAGCCAAGTAAATAACTAGCCAATACAAAATAAAGAATGAAAGAAGAAATCACTGGAACAAGAAAGAGAATACCTCTAAGATTTGGAATGGACCGCATAGTGCCTTGTCTCCTCCCACCTAAACGCAAAGTGATCTAATACAATTTCGAGAAAGCCGCACCACCCCGGTCATACGTGGACACGATATCAAGATTTTCAAAAGCGATAACCATCCAAAGATCTATGTAGGTCTTTGCATTAGAAAAGAAAAATGTCCCAATACATACATGAAAAGGCAATTGCCACTCTATGAGCAAGGGTGCTATCATTTTCAGCCGCAACCAACTTGTCTTCAAAGAAATAAGAGCTTAAATATTTAAGTGTAATTGAATTTGAAACCCACGGAGCTTTTGGACAGGTAAGTGACATCTTGGATATCAGGAAATACATGCTCACGAACATATTCAATTTGGTACTTCCGAATTGTATGGAACGTCAAAGCGCATCACCAATACTCTGATCCAGTCAACATGACCCAATCTAGGGGGTGAATCCCATCTCACCAAATGGGAAGTGAAAAGTGTTTGTTGTATCCCAAAACCGCTCAACTATATAATCAACCATCGAATGTTGGGTTTCACTACATTGTATGCTCAATAACCTTTGCCATCCCGCTTTTCGATAATATATTTAGCTCTAGGACAGTGTTGGAAATAATTTGATAGTGATGAATAACCGATGCCAAACTTCCACGATGTTGATACTTCAATTTATGCTCCCCGTAAATGTGATGTCCGTAGTAGGCGTGTGGTTTATCATCTTAAAGTATAGGAAACCTCCCTAACCGGGAATATCAACCTCCTTTATTTTACGTAGAGATTAAGTTATAATCCTCTTCGCTACACATTTATTTCTTGTTGCCTTGACGTGACCATTGAACCATCGAATCAATTCGGTTCAACATCTCGTGCACATCTATGCAAACATGATATAGATGCAATTTCATTATTAAATTACCAACACTCATTATTCCTAAATTTCATACTGTCACTCATTAACAAAAACTATGATAATTCCAAATTCGATTATTCCACAAACACAAATTCAATCCTCATAGATATATTTCAACATATATCTCAAAAATAAAATACCTCAAAATTGAGTATTTGAGGTATTTGGAACAATTTTCATATGCCATTACTAGAACATGAATTGCTTTTAACCCCATTTAAATTAGCTCTTCTTCTACATATGTAACACACAAAATTGACATAACAACAATTTTCAAACATAACTTCCCAAAATATACGTAACCACAATTTTCAAACAAAATATTGATTTTCAAACATAACCACACAAAATTGACATGACCACAATTTTGAAACATAACCACACAAATATTACATAACCCAAATTTTACAAATACCCACACATTAAATTCCATATAACACACAAATCATGTAACCTTTTTATTAAAATTTAATTTTTTTACATTTCGATACTAATAAAACACATAAATTGAAGCAAGACATCCATGTCTATAATTTAAACAAATTAAAACCCCAAATGTCAAAAATATCACAAATTACCAAAATCAAAAACCTAATTTTAACAAACTAAAACCCTAAATTAATTATTCAACATAAAAGATTAACATTAAGATACACGATTAACGAAACATACCGTTGTGTGACGAGGATGCCGCCGGTAATTTTGTTTGTTGGTAATTTTTTAGTTTCACCTCTTCTTCCTGTTCGTCTGTGAGGCGAAGTTGATGGGTAGAAAGAAAGATGTAGAAAAGAGAAGAAGAGACGATGGGCGGAGTATATTAGGGTTAAACCCGACACGTGTAGGCTTCTCATCCCGTTTACGATTAATTGGTAAAAATAAAAACAAAAAACACAAAAACCACATGTGCAAAGAGAACGTGTGTGGCATCGGACGGACATTATATGTACGCCCGATAACAAAGTGACTTCGGTGACCAGCCCCATGGGGCGTTGGAGTATACAACCTTTGTTATCAAGCGGTGACTTTATGACCGCCCCATGGGGCGTTGATTATACCCCGTTTGACATCGTTGGTGACTTTATGTCCGCCCCATGGGGCGTTGATTATACAACCACTTGTTGTCCCCGCAGTAAACTATACGTACGCCCCACACCGGGCGTAATCTTTACCTTCGCCCCACACCGGGCGTAATCTTTATCCACGCTGAACGGGCGTAATCTTTATCACCGCTCGACTACCAAACGAAGTTTATAACTCCGCTCGACTAAATATAGTCGCCACCCACTGCGTCACTGGACGGACCAAACTAAAATTTGGTCTTTTTTTTTGGTCTTTGCTCTTTGGGAATAGTCGTCCCACTGCAGTTGCTCTTAGTATGCAACGTTCATGCAATTGCAAAGGCATCAGCAATCAAAGAATTAAAAGCTTTTGTGCCTAGATAACAATTTGGCGTCCGTGTACAAAATCTATAGGGAAGGAGCCAAGGTCGACTAACCTTGTCCCAAAATATTTGCAAAACTAAATCAAAATCTCCTATTTTATCTATATTTCATGTTTGGTACACCAAATATTTCCCATTTAGTTTACTAAAGTCCACTAAATTTGTATGTATTCGTTTTAGTCCCCCTGATATTATTTTCTGTCTACGCCACTAGAATACGGATCAGAAAAAATGTCGCGTACAAAATGCTAATCGGTCAATTATGTGACTGAATATGCATAATGCAAAAAAAAGATCCAAAATTCTGTTTATTCGCGTACATTTTACGTAAACAAATGTCGCACATTTTTTTTTTTGATATGTAATAAGAAAACATTTTGGGATCTTTGTAATATGCTTGAGTACTCAAATGAAGTATAAAATATGTAATATTTATAGATATAACCTGGTGACTTTGAGAAGGCTTTTGACAACATTAACTGGGGTTGTGTGGATATTGTCTTGGAGAGATTTGATTTTGGTCATATATGGAGGATTTGGTTTTGGTCATATCCGGAGGACCGGATCAAATGGTGTATTTCATATGTTAGATTTTCGAGTTCTTATTAATAGTGAAGCTTCTACTATGTTCATATCACAAAAATATATGAGGCGGGGTGAGCCAATATCATCTTTTGTTTTCATTATGGTGGTTGAAGTTCTTTCATTAATGACGAAGAAAGCAACTTGGTTTAAAATCTCTCCTATCGGGCATTGTTATTCAAAGACCTTCTACTTTTTGATGATCTTATAGTGTTTTGGATGATTCTCCTACTCGGAGTAACCAATTTGAAGAATATTTTGTTTGCTTTTGAACTTGTCTCTGGTTTAAGAGTTATCTTTAGAAAAAGCACAATTGTAGGAATCGGCAGTAACCATAATGCAGAACAATGTGCTTCAATTTCTGTGTATAGTTTATCCCAATTTCCTTTGAACTATTTGGGTATTCCCTTATGTAGCAAATCTAAATGTAAAGTTAGGTGGGATATTATTATTCAAAGGATCAAAAACTGGTTACTTGGAAGAGTAGGTAGTTATCTAAAGGGCAGAGACTGATAATGGTGAACAATGTTTTAGCTAGTTTGCTAGTTTACTATCTCTCTATGTTCCAGATGCCTGTTTCGGTCATGAAAAATATTGAGAAGATAATGAGAGATTTCATTTGGGGATCATCTGCAACTACTAAAAATAGAAATTGGGTTTCTTGGTCTAGAGCGTGCTTCTCTATAAGCAGAGGTGGTATTGGAGTTAAAAAGCTCAAGTGGTCAGCAAGTCTCTTTATTGCAAATGGATTTGGAGGTATGGAAAAGAAACTAGACCATTATGGATTGATGGTAATCCAAATTCTTTCTCGCCAAACAATACTAACATGCATATTAAGCACAACTTATGGGCTGGTATATTGAAAGTCAAAGAGAACATATCTTAAAATTGCTCTTTCACTGTTAACAATGGTGGTAGAATCTTGTTTTGTAAAGACAAATGGATTGGAGATAATTCATTGCAGAAATTTTATAATGCTCTCTATAAGCTTTCTAGAAAGAAGAATACTACTATCGGGGAATGTATCTCCGATGAGGCCGCATGGTGTTTTGACTTCTCCGAAATATGAATGTTCGGGAGCTAGGTGAAGCAGTTCTCTTGTTACATTTTTGGAGATCCGGATTCTATAATTACAAATGCAAATGAAGATGATGAAAGAAACGGATAAGCCTGCAGTGATGATTTCTCCGTTGCTAATTGTTACACTTCTTTGTATATGGATGGGTTTCTAATGTTCCCTCATAAGAAGCTGTGGAATCCCAAAAATTCCACCAAAGGTTTCTTTCTTGGTATGGACTTTATGCTACAATGGAGCCCCCATGCTGGATTATCTGGAAAAAACTGGTAAGTATGATCACAGTATTTGCTTATTATGTAATTATGCACAAGAAACAAATATGCATCTCTTCTTGCATTGTAAAGACCTATAAGCTATGGAACTATTTTATAATTAGTTTTGGAGTTGATTGGGCTTTTAGATTCGATTAAGGCAACTCTTTGAGTAAAAACAAAATGAGTAAAAAAAGATTGGAGTATAATTCCATTTGCTATTTGGTGGACAATTTGGAACGAAAGAAACAATCGTCTGTATGGTACAAGGAGAAAAAACTGGAACCAATTGGTGATTGCCGTTAAATGTACTCTTTTTAATTGGCTTAGACATACAAAGATTTTTGATGGTTTCTCGCTGAGTACCGTCATTTGTAACTGGAATGTTATTATAGGTGTGAGCTAATTGTAGCCATGCGTGCATTTTTATTTGTTTCTGTTAGTCTTCACTTTCCGTGAAAGCTTTCATTTTAATTTGAATTTTCTCTTTTTCGTCAAAAAAATAATAGATAGTGAAAATGCGGGGGTCTAACAACCACACCCAACAATTCGTTTGGCAATCTAAGAGGACTTACTACAATGCACTTTCTAGAGAATCAACTAGACAGTCAGACTCAATCTAGAATAAAGTGTATCAAAGAGTTTAATATCTCTAACTCTTAATTCAATCCGCAATCAGCAAATAGAAATCAGGAGCCCGATTGAATATAAGAGGAGTAACTTGACTATACCAAAGACAAATGTTCAAGTGTAAATCAATGTAAATCAACAACCCAAGGTTGGATATTCTAATTGATTGATCTTAACGCACATCTGTGATATTTCAATTATATAACAAAAATATAATGCGGAAAAGAAATAACAAAGACACCAGAATTTTGTTAACGAGGAAACCGCAAATGCAGAAAAACCCGGGACCTAGTCCAGATTGAACACCACACTGTATTAAGCCGCTACAGACACTAGCCTACTACCAATCAACTTCGGAAAGGACTATAGTTGAACCCTAATCAATCTCACACTGATTCAAAGTACAATTGCGCTCCTTACGTCTCCGATCCCAGCATGATACTACGCACTTGATTCCCTTAGATGCTCTCACCCACAACTAAGAGTTGCTACGACCCAAAGTCGAAGACTTGATAGACAAATCATCCCACACATAAGTAAAAGTCTATAGGATTGAATAAATCTGTCTCCACAAAAATACCCAAGAGTTTTTGTTCCGCCTTTTGATAAATCAAGGTGAACAAGAACCAATCGATAACCTGGACTTATATTCAGAAGAACAACCTAGAATTATCAATCGCCTCACAATAATCTTAATCGACTAGCGAAATAAGATATTGTGGAATCACAAACAATGAGAAGAAGTTGTTTGTGATTACTTTTTTATCTTGCATATCGGAGATATAAAATCTCGAGTTAATTATTCCAATTGTACTCAACACGATAGAAACAGCAATATCAGATCACACAACTACAAGATAATAGTTGGGTCTGGCTTCACAATACCAATGAAGTCTTCAAGTCGTTAACCTACAGGGTCCCGAGAAGAAACCTAAGGTTAAAGGAGAATCGACTCTAGTTATGCAACTAGTAACACGCAGGAGGTGTAGGGAATAGGTTTCCCAGTTGCTAGAGTTCTCATTTATATAGTTTTCAAATCAGGGTTTGCAATCTAAGTTACCTTGGTAACAAAGCATTCAATAGTCACCGTTAGATGAAAAACACGATTCAACCAAGCTAATATCTTTCAACCGTTAGATCGAACTTAGCTTGTTACACACAAAATGAAATGTACCCTCATTTAGGTTTATGTAACCGTACCTAAACGTGTACACCATGTTTTTTCACAAATAGTTAACCGAGGTTATCCATATGATTACTCTCATATCAACCTTATTCATCTTAACCATAACTAGTTCAAATGACTTAAATGAAACTAGTTAAAGAGTTGTTCAATTGCTATATTCTCATGGATTATACAAGAACACAATTGAAGCAAAATTGGTTTGATTCACTCGAATCAATACATGAACATTATAGCCACGGTTTGCAAAAATTTCATTCCTTATTAATAAATGTTTAGGTTCACGTACAACCGATTTAAAAAAAGTAACACACTTAAGTATGCGTACTTAAGTAACCGGATTTGAGTTTGTTTTAGTTTTCAAACTCAGCAGAAATTCACGGATGTGAACTTTCCGCCAGTACGCATATGGGTACGCGTACTTTAGGTAACCGGATGAGTTTGGTTTTGGTTTTCAAACTCAACAGAAATTCACGGGCGTGAACTTGTACGCATACTTACCCAGTCTCCTACAACCTTTTTGTATACACACAAGTATGCATACTTTAGGTTCCCGGTTTTGGACTTATACACTAATGTGCGAAAACACTATGCTTATATCCAAAGATGGTTACAATATTCTAAACTCTTTATTTCAATCATTTAAAACATTCTTCTATAATGATAATAGCCGTTTTCACATACTATTAGCATCAAAGCAATTTTCAAGATATTGAAATAATCATTATCGAAACATTGCAAGCCTACATCAAATGATTGTATCACAAAAAACCATGTAAGATGTTACTCGGAAATATGTAAGCGAGATATACTCGAAATATCGAAATCTCAAATGTGTATAGAGAAAACTATATCTTAACACGACTTATGTCTCAATATAGGAGATAGTAGAAATAGACTTTCCAAGTTATAGATGAGTTCAAGTCTCCACATACCTTTTGTCGAAGAAGTTCCACAAGCTCCCCTTAGTAGTTCTTCGTCTTCAAATGATGAACTCCGTCAAAACTAAGCTCAACTACACAATCTATGTCCTAGTCCGAGACATCTATAAATAGGCTAGAAACAAGACTTATAGTTTTGATCACTAACATTGACAAACATGCTTGAGATAAGCAACGCATGCGTGTTCGACCGAGAAGTGCTCTAACAATCTCCCCCTTTGTCAATTTTAGTGACAAAACTATCAATACATATGGATTACAAAATAGATAAAAATTGTAGCTTTTCATCCAAATGCTTGATCTCCTTGGCATCTTCAACATGACTCAAAATCTTCGTCACTTCCAAGTATTCCATGATCCTAAAGGTTGTAAGTTCAGCATCATAGTTGTTGAAGATCCGTAGCGATAACAATGAGAAAACAAAATGCTCTCAATCATTGTTATACAGTGTCATAGTATTATTACACAACATCAAAGTTCAATTGTATCACAACTTTGACAACAATACGATGGTGATATGTATCACTCCCCCTTAGTAAATACTTCATCTTAACATGAAAACCACTCCCCCTTACATAATGATCCGTAAACCATATGTATTTGTAGTATCACACTACACATTAATTCTCCCCCTTTTTGTCAATATAAATTGGCAAAGGTACGAAAACTAGTGGGATCCTCATGAAATTTTCACAGAGAAACTTCATGACCAAAAGAGAATACCATATCAACTTATTTAGATGCCATCATAAAGCGAAGCTAAATGCATTCATCAAGGAGTTTATAAATATACAAGATAACCCCTTTAATATTCCACAGCCGCACTCCCCACAAAGATTTGGCACTTAAGCACAAGTTCAAAAAGAACTCTCCCCCATAAAATGTCATTCCCGAAGAAACAACAAAGGCGACCTTGCTTTTAACAAGAGAAGAAGGATTTCTTTTGGATAAAATCAAATCACATGAAAACATGAATTTGTATCCAACATATTCAATTAAATTAACCACAAGAGAACCCATGATTAATGCAATCGAAAATAACAACTAAATTAACCACAAGAAAACCCATGATTAATTTAATTGGAATACACAACCAAATTAACCACAACAATGTGATCAATTCAATTGGTCATGCTCGACATAAGAGAACTTACGGAGCAACAACTAAAATAACCAAAAGAGAATGATCAATTTAGTTGGTCATGCTCAAACATAAGGAACTCCACGGATCAACACAAGACTATATGCACAAAGATGTAGATCGGAGATCGACCAATACCGCTGAATAAACAAGGATTCATTCTATTTTCCATCACTATTTGCACAATGACATATAATAGACTTAATCCTGTAAACAAAAGCTTTATCCTTTCTTCCATCAAATCAATGACACAAAAGGTTTTAACTTTTGTAATGTCAAAAGTTCATTCTATCTTCTATCAATACTTTCATACCGACATAATAGAGATAACTTTTGAATAAAATATGGGATAGTCACAGGTTCACGGACGTAAACAACATATCCTATAACAATTTGCAATATATTAAATCATAAAGGTTAAAATTACAAAAATCATCTTCCAAAAACTTACAATTTAAATAAATAAATCTAAAAACATTGAAGATGAAAATCGTTGGACATAGCTATGTGTACCACAATAATGGCTATTCCAAACCCTAGTTATTCTTCTAAAAATACAAGAAATAAATTCTCTATAAGAAGATTTACTAGAAATTGAGACCTCTGAAGAATTATTTATCATCCCCGAACTCCTTGTCGTCAACAACCATGGGAACATAAGGTTCGTGAAGAAAGGAGTCAATTCCAACAAACCTTCTAGGCTGATGATGTCGAATCAGGGCCTTCTGAATTTCGAGTGTTCTCATAACAAAAGCCTTTATTAGTTGAATCTCCTTTCTGGTTTCCTTCAACTCTTCAAGAACATCAGAAAATTTCTGAGAATTTGAAGGAACAACTCTTGGTTTCCTCACATTCCTTCTTTTTCCTTTATGATTGATGGCTTAACAATCATATTAACATCTTTTCCATCAGAACACATGATGCTTGGAGTCTCCATACGTGTATGGGTTTGTGAGAGGAAATCACAATTTAAACTTAACAGGCAGTCTTAAGATGAAAAGAGTTTCAGATAAGGAAAAAGGAATGTAGGGTTACGGAACCTTTTAACCACACAGGTTCACGCACGCGTAATTTACGACCCTAAAGAGAGTGGAATTGACGAGAATAACCATTTTTTTTATTGAATACACAGGGAAGTCCCTTCCAATATCAATTAGATATGACAGAATTCCAAATCATACAACAAATCTAAGAAAACAAAAACAATATATTTTTTTTCAAAGCCCGAGGTGTACACAATCTTGTCTCTTTTAATCAGGCACATGAGACAAGATGCACGAAAACAACACAATCAAGTTGTGCTGTGGTGAACAACAAATTGTCCACCATAACCTCTTTGAAAGGAATTCATAGAACCATGTCTATCTAAATGTTTAGACCATATTCTTTTCTCTAGTGGTCTTGACCTATATTTGGAAACCAACTTCTTTGGAGAGGATAAAATCTTACATACCTCAGCGGTTTTTTGAACAAGTTTGAGCTTGTTTGCTAGGCGATTTGATGTTCGTTGAAGTCTCTTGACATGTCTCATCTTGTGTTTATACTTGTAACACTTTGAAAGTTCATGAACCTTGAGTGAACAATAAGAGCATGTCCCTGGATAAGATGATTTAGACACACAAGATGTGTAAGCTGCTAGGCACAGTGGAACCCAAAAAATCCCAGACATAGAGTTTCCAACATAAAGGTTAATTTTTTCTTCCAGATTGGTTGAGTCTTCTGGAAGAATATAAAGATTGATATATGTATTGCTTCACTTATCAAAATCAATATCTTCACAAAGAAGTGCAACACTTGATTTTTCGTCTTTATTGGAATCATAGTGATCAGACATTTCATCAAGAGTTGCAGCAAGACCTTTATTTCCAGTGTATTTTCTATAATTTGGACACTCATTTGAAAAAATGACCAAAACCTTTACACTTAAAGCATCGGTGGCATATCCTCGTCATCGGCCTCACAAGCATCCCCTGTTTTTGGGAGGAATGTGGTTGTGAGGTTTAACTCGATGACTGGGTTTTTCTCCGTAAAACCGTTTACTTCTCTTCAATAGAAGATCCCTAAACTGTCTTGTGATCAAGATGACTGATTTGTCAAGATCTTCATCCGATGAATCAGCCTCAGAAAGATCATCCTCAGAGACATAAACACTTTTAATTTTGTCAAGTAGTTTAGTGTTCTTTTGAGCTTTGAAGGAAACATCCTTTCCGATTTTGGATGTATGCTCATGATCAAAGATCTTTAGCTTTCCAACCAACGTATTTCTGGAGAGAGAGTCAAGGTTATTTCCTTTAACGATGGCATGCTTCTTAGAATCGTATCTAGATGGCAGCGATCTGAGAATTTTCATCACAATGTCATTTTCATGAATAGTCTTACCCAATGAAAAAGATGCATTAACAATTTCAGACACTTTGTGATTAAACTCATCAAATGAATCTTCGTCTGCCATACGAAGGTTTTCCCTATCGGAATTAAGGTTTTGAAGCCTAGCTTCCTTTTCAATGGTATTTCCTTGAATATGGTTTCTAAGATATCCCAAGCATCTTTAGACCTAGTGCACGTAGTCACATGTCTTTGAAGATCCGGGGTAATGGCATGTATGATGGAATTCAAATCGTTCGGAGTTTTGATTTGCAGCAAGTATCTCTCGCAAAGCATTGTATTCACTAATATTCCTTAGAAATGTTGCATTCCCTATAGCCCACAACGGAGCATCATATCCATTAAATACATAAACCCATGATTGAAAATCACGCTTGAAGAAAGGCACGCATTGCAATATTCCACCACAAGTAATTTATGCCATCGAAGACTGGTGGTACGTTTATAGAGATAACACCTTTGTCCATATCAGATCGCTACAAACACAGACTTATGAGGTCTTTAATGTGTTTGCCTGCTCTGATACCAATTGAAAATGCAGTGGATCAACAACCACACCCAACAATTCGTTTGGAAATCTGAGAGGACTTACTCCAATACACTTTCTAGAGAATCAACTAGACAGTCAGACTCAATCTAGAATAAAGTGTATCAAAGAGTTTAATTAATATCACTAACTCTTAATTCAATCCGCAATCAACAAGTAGAAATCATGAGCCCGATTAAATATAAGAGGAGTAACTTGAACGGTACCAAAACCAATGTTCAAGTGTCAATCAATGTAAATAAACAACCCAAGGTTAGATATTCTAATTGATTGATCTTAACGCATAACCCGTGATATTTCAATTATATAACAAAACATAATGCGGAAAAGAAATAACACAGACACCAGAATTTTGTTAACGAGAAAACCGCAAATGCAGAAAAACCCGGGACCTAGTCCAGATTGAACACCACACTATATTAAGCCGCTACATACATTAGCCTACTACCAATTAACTTCGGCCGGACCGTAGTTGAACCCTAATCAATCTCACACTGATTCATGGTACAGTTGTGCTCCTTACGTCTCTGATCCCAGCAGGATACTACGCACTTGATTCCCTTAGCTGATCTCACCCACAACTAAGAGTTGTTACGACCCAAAGTCGAAGACTTGATAGACAAATCCGTCTCACACAGAAAAGTCTATAGGATTGAATAAATCTGTCTCCCACAGAAATACCCAAGAGTTTTTGTTCCGTCTTTTGATAATTAAGGTGAACAAGAACTAATCGATAACCCGGACTTATATTCTTGAAGAACAACCTAGAATTATCAATCACCTCATAATAATCTTAATCGACTAGCTTAAAGAAGATATTGTGGAATCACAAACGATGAGACAAAGTTGTTTGTGATTACTTTTCTATCTTGCCTATCGAGATATAAAATCTCGAGTCAATTATTCCAATTGTACTCAACACGATAGAAACAACAAGATCGATCACGCAACTACAAGATAATAGTTGGGTCCGGCTTCACAATCTCAATGAAGTCTTCAAGTCGTTAACCTACAGGGTCTCGAGAAGAAACCTAAGGTTAAAGGAGAATCGACTCTAGTTATGCAACTAGTAACACACATGAGGTGTGGGGATTAGGTTTCCCTGTTGCTAGAGTTCTCCTTTATATAGTTTTCAAATCAGGGTTTGCAATCTAATTTACTTTGGTAACAAAGCATTAAATATTCACTGTTAGATGAAAAACCTTATTCAACCAAGCTAATATCTTTCAACTGTTAGATCGAACTTAGCTTGTTACACACAAATGAAATGTACCCTCATTTAGGTTTATGTAACCGTACCTAAACGTGTACACCATGTTGGTTCACAAATAGTTAACTGAGGTTATCCATATGATTACTCTCATATCAACCTTATTCATCTTAACCATAACTAGTTCAAATGACTTAAATGAAACTAGTTAAAGAGTTGTTCAATTGCTATATTCTCATGGATTATACAAGAACACAATTGAAGCAAAATCGGTTTGATTCACTCGAATCAACACATGAACATTATAGCCACGGTTTGCAAAGATTGCATTCCTTATTAATAAATTTTTAGCTTCACGTACAACCGATTTTAGAAAGTAACACACTTAAGTATGCGTACTTAAGTAATCGGATTTGAGTTTGTTTTAGTTTTCAAACCTAACGGAGAAATTCACGGACGTGAACTTTTCCACCAAGACACGCATACACGCACGCGTACTTTAGGTACCGGATGAGTTTGGTTTTGGTTTTCAAACTCAGAAAAATTCACGGACGTGAACTTCCGTCGATTGTGTACGGTCCGCATACTTACCCAGTCTCCTACAACCTTTTGTATAACACAAGTATGCATACTTTAGGTTCCCGGTTTTGGACTTATACACTAATGAGCGAACACACTATGCTTATATCCAAAGATGGTTACAAGATTCTAAACTCTTTATTTCAATCATTGAAACATTCTTCTATAAGGATAATAGCCGTTTTCACACACTATTAGCATCAAAGCAATTTTCAAGATATTGAAATAATCATTATCGAAAAATTCCAAGCCTACATCAATTGATTGTATCACACAAACCATGTAAGATGTTACTCGGCAATTTTCTCATGATATAAGATGAACTTGGTTGAAGCAAAATCTTACCAACACATATTTGAGAAATATGTAAGTTTAGATATACTCATTTCGAAATCTCAAATGTGTATAGAGAAAATTATATCTTAACACGACTTATGTCTCAATATATGAGATAGTATAAATAGATTTTCCAAGTGATAGATGAGTTCAAGTCTCACATACATTTTGTCGAAGAAGTTCCACAAGATCCCCTTAGTAGTTCTTCGTCTTCAAATGATGAACTCTGTCAAAACTAAGCTCAACTACACAATCTATGTCCTAGTCCGAGACATCTATAAATAGGCTAGAAATCAAGACCGATAGTTTTGATCACTAACATTGACAAACATGCTTGAGATAGCAACGCATGCGAGTTCGACCGAGCAGGTGCTCTAACAGATCGGACCAGTCTTGGGAGTCCCAAGTCACGGGTCCTAAGAGCTGTTCCTATGGAATGAACAAATCGAATATTTGTTCATTTTGCTCCCACTATGGACTCAACAAACTTGAAAAACGGATGGGCAAACCAACAAATTTGAGGGTTTGTTGAGTTAAAACCCTAGACTAAACGCGCGTTTGATAAATAACCGGCGGACCAAATACGGCGGCGTGTTATCCAAACACGCTGGCGTGTGATTCAAAGGTGCGAAAGTCTTTCATAAAAACGCAAGCGTTTGAAGTGAGCCTTCAACAAGGTGTGATACAAAAACGCCAACAACTACTTTCCAATCTCATCATCCAACGAGATGGTATTCTTTTCTTATTTCCCTATGGATTCACCTCATCTTCAAACTTAAAACTCACACCTTCTTCATATCTACCTCAAAATTTCACAATTTCATACCACCTCAATATTCACTTTTCCTTCATTTCAAACACACCTATTCATATCAACTCAATCTACCTGATTTTTTTTTTATTTTATAAATTCTATTTCTAACAAATATGGCATCCTCATCGCTACGATCACAACAACAAACCGAACAACAAACACAACAACCATAATGAAAATACAGTAGAATTCGTGGCGTCAAGTATACGATGGATGAAGAAGAATCAAATTGTAGGAATTATGTATTATTTATATTCATGGTTGTTATCAAGAAAATAATACTTTTTATGAAAAGGTTTTGCAAAAATTTTTGAAGAAACCTGTAACATCAATAATCGTGATGCCGAAGGGTTGTCCCATTGTTTTCATACAATTTCAGCATCCGTTAATGAATACGTATCTTTGATCATGCAAATGTGGCGCGACAAAAAAAGTGGTGAAGGTGAACAGGATGTGGACCGAAGATTTCGGGAAGAGCGGCAAAGATCCCACAAAACGAGTTTCCAGCATGAAACTTGTTTCACCATTCTAAGGATGCTTAATTAACAAGTTTAATCCATATTTGCAGGAAGGTAATCAAGTGCCTGCAAGATCACCATATGGTCTAATCTCGCAGGATTTTCAGAATGGTGGGCCTGCTTCCTCACATGAAGAAATTGAATTTCCATATGTCGGGTCTCCAAGTAGTTAGGAACAACACAACTTTAATTTAGACGTTAACACCAATGCCAAGAGAAGAAGAGGAGCGGTCGAAAAACTGGAAAAACTTGGTGATTTCGTAAAGACTTGGAGCGAAAGATTAAGGAAAAAGAACGGAAAAGAAGACAATTATATTTTAAAAAAGTGGAAAAACTACACGTCGTCAGATCATCCGATTTTGGTACCATTATTTATCATTTTTCCAATTATCCATTCGCTAAAAGTTCAGGAATCTCTAACTCTGCCGCTGCAAAAAGATCTGTGGAACACAGAAGAGGATTTTGTTTTCTACGTTGGTGCACAAAGTAATTGAACACATCTCGGTATTCCTAAACTTCCATTTATTCAATTTTGTTTTCACTTTTCCTAACATGATTTGATTGAAAAAAAAAATGTTTGTTATGGTTATCGAATGATGTGATGTCTCCTATCCATTGTTATCACATGAATTTTCTTCTCGCGAAAAAGGTGCTACAAGTAAATTTTTTTAATATATATACCACTATATGAGATATATTATTATTATAATAGTTGATTACCCGTGATTCATTATTTTATATGTATGTACGATTTGATGTGTACATTTTCAAAACTCATCCATATCTTGTCTGTTTATGAATATAAATTATTATTATATTTTAATCTAATTGTCATCATATATATATTTTATTATATATTATTATATTGAATATTGGTGTTATGATTACACGCGTATAAAAGTTGGTATGTTTTGATTTTATCAATAGATGAGTGGAGATTATTTTACATGTATTATGTGAACAGTAGGGTTTATGGATAAAGTTATAATAGAAAATGGTTTTTACTATTCTATGATTGATTGGTATGCACTGTTAAGCGATATGTATTTGATGTGTGATATGATCCTCTATCCATCTCATTGTCTGTTGATGATTGCTCTTGCTTTAGTTTGTTGATCCCTTTCTTCAAGATTATTGACGCACTAGGTGCTAGTTTTGTAACGTAAAAGTTAAATCTAGATCTTGACTGATTTTAAAATAATAATAATAATAATAATAGTTCATTACCCATGAGAATTATTTAATAATATAATAATTTTTTGTTTTTATATTTTTGGTATTACATTTGTAACGTACTGAAGTCGCATTTAGTGCTATGTATAATAAATAATTTAATTGATTGGTAGCATATCGATTTTGAAAAAAAAAAACTGATTTTTTTTAAAGCTATGTGTAACATATGCATGTGTATTTATTGCGTGTTTATTTACGTTAACTCCCTAAATTTCGCTTAATTAAGTTATAACACGTGATAAATCTTAATAAGCTAAGGATTATTATTTCTTTTCTAATCTTAATAAATATTTTCCTAATTTAGTTATCTAAATTGTGTCTGATAATAAATCCCGATTCTAGAGAGACAATAATTCTCCTAATTATCTTCCAAAATTTAAACAACTAATTCCTAGTATAACAATTATAAAATTTAAGTAACTAATTTCATAATTGACAAAAGAGAATAATTATATCTAGCTAAATTTCCTAATCGTAACTCGTAAATCATGAAACACCACAATTAAGGAAGACAATTTCAATTAATAACAAATCAATCAGCAAGCAATAATAAAAATACATGCAAAAGAGTTATTAACAAAATAAATAAAAATTTGTTTCTATCTATATATGCATGGATTGACCACTCCCAACACTACTCCATAATTCACGTTACCACTATCAATGTCAATTTTGACTAACTAAATATGAATGAGTAAAATAATAATAATAATAATAATAATAATAAACTCCTAATTATGTAATTAATAAATAAAAAAATAAATAAAATAACACCCAATAACATGAGGTTAACCTCTCTAGTCTTATGCCCTTGTTAATTCCTTAATTAATACTAAGCATGCCTAATTAAGCCAATTATCCACCTTAATTAATGTCTAATATTTATTTAATGAAGACGAACCAATAACAATTGTCAGAAATATTTTCATAAATACATAATAAGGTTTGCCAAGAGAAAATCTAAATCAAAATAGTGAATATAATTATGATTGTTGATCATTAAGAGTTTTGGTTTTAGTGGTATTTTATTCTCTTGAATATGATATTGGTTATAGTTGAATGGTGTCTTTTGTTTAATTGGTTGTATCAACTCAATTCCAATGTATTTATTTGGTTTAGAAGTACTTGAGCACCATTATTGGGTACTTGATATTTTCTTTCCAAATTTGAAATGTTCCGTGGGATGTAATCCACTGGCTCGACTATGAAAGAGTCGATATTTTCAAAAGATATGTTGCAAATAAAATCACATGTATCCTAATTTTTGTGGAAGAACTCACAAAAGATGATATGAGTCATAAAATTTTCATTTCTCTACTTCATCCATAATACTAATGAGCTAGTATCTGTTGAAGTATCACAACAAGAAAATTATCTTTAATAATATATTCAACCTAAAGTAAGTGGTTGACATGTGTAGTGAGATTCTCTTGGCCTATTGAGATAAAGAAATTTCTCAAATTAAGCTAAATGTAGCAAAATTGAAAATGGAGCGAACCCCGAAGTGATAAGGGTTAGACGTAATGACTCATATAAAGCATGTGAAAAGGGACATATATATCGATTGAACATGGGATCAGCTAAAATATAATTCTAGCTCCCATCATAAATAAAAGAGTTGGAAATGCACCTTGGTCATAGGTGTTGGTATATACAATATAATGTGTATGTGTATCATAGTAACAACCAATTTTCACATCAACTTTAATGGCAACAAGAACTTTGCACTGGCCAATTGACTATCTTAAAGAGCTCAGCACTTGCTCATTTTTTTTCAAGATAGAACAAAGACGTAGCAAAATCTCTAGATGTACCAAGAGATAATCACACCTTGTTAAATTCCCATGCAACCCGTGCAAATGGATATCATGTGGAACATCAAAATGATGAGAATGTAATTGATTGCATCTTTTATAGTCTCTAATATATTTGGAAGGAAATATATTTTAGAGAAAGTAATGAGTCAATCTAGTGCAATGTAATTCACTATAATATTTGGATTATTGAATCATATTGACTCCGATGATGAAATGTTGGAAGCCTGACTCATACAGGCTTTGGGCATAACCATAAAGAAACTTTGGTTGTGACATGATGATTGTTTTGAAAGAACTCATACAATATCACTTTATTTGAGTGAACGAAAATGGGAAAAAGATTGACAGAATGCAAAGTGACGACATATCTCTCAATAAGTGTTTTCTAAATTACTAGATGCACAACCCCCCTTCCCATTATGCTTTTAGGTAAGAAATCATATCACTCATTTTTACAAAGTCTTCAGTAAAACAGGATCGAGACCATCCTAACATGCAAATGGTAAAAATTACATATTACAAAGAAAACAAGGTGAACTTTATAAAAATATTCATGCAGAATGCGGACCATTAAAGTGACTTATGGCTCTGGTGAATGTTTTAAATTTTTGGACTAGTTATAGTTCCCAAGAAATTTGCGTTTGGAAAACTACTAGCACATCTTTTACATGTAAGGGCTCACCAACCCTTGAAAATGCTAGCTAGTGCACATCAAAAGGACTTGATGGTTATTGCATATTTAATAGGATCAATGCAGAGCATCTTATACCCAATGGTCTCGCAGAGGCTACCATCAAAGGTTACAGATGGTGCCTAAGGAATAGGTTATGCGTACCAACCTATCTTTTATTCCTTTGGGGATACGCAATATTTTACGCATTTTACTTAATTCGTTTTTAGAACCCAATATTAGTCAACCTTTTCTACGTACCAGTTGGTAACTGAATTTAAGCCTGACGTTTGTGTTATTACGTATTTTTGGTTGCACTATATATGTGCCATTACGAGTCCACATCGTACTATGATGGGTCACGAAAATGATTAAGTAATTTTGTTGAATATTTACTCTCAACAATTATCCGCATTTTAAAACCTTTGGCAGGAGATCTCTTACCGCTAGATTTGCGGTTTGTCACTTTAGTGAGACAGTCTTCCCGTCGTTAGGGGGAGATAAGAAAAAGTATTTTCTAAGGGAACGACAGGAATTTTCGTGGTGTGTTCCCACTGTGTCACATATTGATTCTTGTACTCCACAAATATAAATGTGAAGTGACAAAGAATAATCAATTTTCAGAATGTACACTGATGTCGCTAAAGTGACAAGATCACACATACCAACTGCAAATATTCCTGCAAGGTTAGAAATCCTCAGTATGGGGTACACCATAGACTAAGGTGTTGCAACTACACTTGGTGGAAGTGTAGTTGAGGCCGTGGCTCCATAAAGGAAGATGGAGAGACCACCAGGTTCGATCAAAGCTCACCTAGAAAGGAAGTAGATGAGTAAGGCACAACCTAATTTGTATCATTAATGAAAGCATCTCATTTGATTGTCTCTGACTATGTCCATGAATCAATGCATGGAGGACGCTCCGAAGTTTTAAATGATTCTAGAGAACAATGAAATCCTGACGGATTATGAGAATGCACATGAGTCAACGGAAGGATCATGTGTGCACAATGATGATATAATCCATAAATAGTTGCTCCAGAAGTAGAGCACAATGAGATCGAACCATGCTTTATTTTGATTAATTTCAAATAAATAGCATATTTGGCCTACACAATCCAGGTAGAACTTAGTTCTTTGGCAAATATACGGGTATTTGGTGTGGTAGTGCTAACCAACCAAGTGTAAAGCCTATTGGACATACATAATTAATTTGTCATAAAGCATAATGAGAAGAAAGTAGTATTAAAGTACAAATACTCGCCTTGTGGCGCGAGGTTTCTCACAAAGCCCTGGGATTGTTCTCTTGTAATGAACGTTATAGAGTTCCGCTACTTAGTTAGCTTGGTAATTTTCAAAAGGACTTGAAATGCAGCATATGTATGTGGTTGTTACATATCTCTGAAAGAATCAAGAGATAGAAGATATTTACAAAAGTGCGTGATAAACTTTTGTTTCCCAAATCAAATAACTCTAAACCACAGAGTACGTTTACAATTAGATAGAACGTTCACTTATAGATTGATGCATCAGGCGGAAGTGGTATACTCGTCTAAGTGGCTATTTGATTTGGAGGGGATAGAAAAGTAAGTTATTTTTCCTTGCGTGTTCATAAGAAAGTTCTGATTTGGAATTGTAGCTATTTATGTTGATGTTACGAGACATGATGTGTACTCTTGATGTAATAAGAGACCTTAAAAGCTATTTAAAATCCGAATTTGAGATGAAAAATCTAGGGAAAGCTCGATCGAATACTGAGCTTGTGGTATATTATTCCACCGGTTTGCATATGTCTAAAGTTGTCGGGCAAATTAACAAAGACATGCATCACGATAGCACTCCCATGATTAGTCGAGGTTCAAATGTAAGTATGTGACCATTTCGTCTAAAGGAAGATGACGAAGATGTGTTGGGAGATGAAATTCCCTTATCTAAGTACAATAGACGCATTGTTGTACTTAGTATAATAATGTACTCGATTAAATTTTACATCCTCGGGGAACTTGTTAGCTAGATATAGCTCGCGCCTACGCTAACGTCATTTGAATGGTATAGAGAATGTAATCATGTACTCAAAAGTAACCATTGACATAAATTGGTTTTATCCCTACAAAGACATTAAAAGGAATGCTAATGAAAGTGCAATCCAAAAAGTTGTTGATTATGAAGGAACAATAATCTCTTCCCCAACGAAAGTAATCAGAGGGAGATATGGTAGATTATTTTCTAGGTTATTACCGATATTCAGTTTCGAAAAGTACATGACTAAAGGAGCTATGCGGAACAACTACGAAAGTAATCGGGGGAGATGCCGACATCGGGGGAGGATCCAAGGATATGATGTCGACATATTTTACTTGAAATTGAAGTCTGTGTTGTACTCTTTTTCCCTTCGATCGAGAATAGTTTTCCCAAAGGGTTTTGTTACTCGACAAGGTTTTTAGCGAGACAACACTAAAAGCAGCAAGTATGTTGAACGTTGAAGACATAAAGATCGCGTGGATATTACCGAAAATATCTGAATCAAAGAAATGAAATGCGATAATCTGTTAAGCAACGTAACTTCAGAATCAACAACATGGTCTTATAAACATTCAAGTCACCAAAGTAAAGTGTGATAAACCCATTAGATTGCATTAGACTAACGAAAATTGTCGACATCAAGGGGAGCGTCTAATAGTGTGTTGAACTATTTTCCTTCATCGAGGTTGTTTTTTCCTACATGGTTTTATAACTCGGCAAGGTTTTTAATGAGACAACAACAAACACGGAATGTAATTTCCTAACTAAGGCTATTGTCTTTCCCACGAGGATTTTCTACCGTAAGAGTTGTGATGCAACTAGTCAACTTCAACGAGCAAAGTGATCATCTGCGGCGGATCACCTTTACTTGCATCTGTCACGTTGTACTCTTTTCCCTTCGTCAAGGTTTTATCCACTTGGGTTTTCCTTGTCAAGGTTTTAATGAGGCAACATATTCGAGTCTAACTATGTTCTACATTTGTGTAATATTGTACTCTTTTTCTTTAGTTCGGGTTTTGTCCCTTTGGGTTTCCACTGACGAAGTTTTAACGAGGCAATTAACTTAGACTCATCGATCTTTGAAGATCGTATTGCATGTGATGAACTACATGTAAAGTACGAGACAACATGTGAAGTACTACATGTGAAGAAGCTGTACCAAGGTTTTGTTCCATTGGGTTTTTCCTTGTCAAAGTTTTAATGGAGCAATTGTCTTAGACTCGGAAGTCATCAAGGAGAGAACTACATTTGAAGACCTACATCCGAAGCATTGTATGTGAAGTCCGCATATGGAGTTTTATTGGACCGCACAAGGGGAGTGTTGTAGGGCTTTAGCCCACATATGTGCAGCCCAATGTAATAGCTAGGGTTCTATTCATATTCTATATAAAGGATACTATAGATATGTAACGGGGTTACCCATATCAATAAGAAATCCCTCTCCTTATCTGTCTCTTCGTCTTCTTCTCTAT